>JABMCL010002159.1:457500-467500 GCA_018857735.1 Alviniconcha marisindica
TGTGTGTGTGTGTGTGTGTGTGTGTGTGTGTGTGTGTGTGTGTGTGTGTGTGTGTGTGTGTGTGTGTGTGTGTGTGTGCTTTTTGTGTGTGGTGTGTGTGTGTGTGTGTGTGTGTGTGGGTTTTGTGTGTGTGTGTGTGTGTGTCCTGCGGCGTGTGTTGTGTGTTGTGTGTGTGTCCTGTGTGCGTGTGTGTGTGGTTGCTTTTTAGTGTGTGTGTGTGTGTGTGTGTGTATGTGGTTGCTTTTAGTGTGTGTGTGTGTGTGTGTGTGTGTGTGTGTGTGTGTGGTGTTGTTGTGTGTGTGTGTGTGTGTGTGTGTGGTGTGTGTGTGTGTTGCTTGTGTGTGTGTGTGTGTGTGTGTGTGTGTGTGTGTGTGTGTGTGTGTGTGTGTGTGTGTGTGTGTGTGTGTGTGTGTGTGTGTATGTGTGTGTGTGGTTGCTGTGAGTTTTCGGTGTTTGGTGTTTTTGAGGTTTAATCTTGGTGTGGGTTTTCGGTGTTTGATGTATTTGAGGTTTAATCTTTCAGCAAGTTTTCGGTGTTTGGTGTTTTTGAGGTTTAATCTTGCTGTGTGTTTTCGGTGTTTTGATGTTTTTGAGGTTTTCCTGTACTGCTTCCAGTGGCAGTTTGGAAGGGTTGGAAATCTTTTGTCGCGACAAACACATTTTTGTCGCGGCAAAACTTTTGTTGCGACAAACACGTGTTTGTCGCGACAAAACACATCTTTTATCGCGATAAAAGTATGCTTTTTGCGAGAAAAGTTTTGTCGCGGCAAGCATACTTGTGTCGTGACAAAAGACGCGTTTTGTCGCGGCAAACACGTGTTTGTCGCAACAAAACGTTTGTCGCAACAAAAAAAATACTTGTGGCAGCTCCTGCCAATGATACTTTTCGGTACATTTCGTGTGTTTGCTTCACAGGGGACGCAGTTGAGACTTCATCCTCTACTCCTTTGTATAAGCTAGGAAACCAGGTTAGTGTGGATGAAAGATTTGGTCTATGGAAGATCCAGTCTTTCTCGTTCTTCTTTTGTCCTTCCGTCATCACTTTCCCCTCTTTTCTTCACTGGCTTTTCCTTCAGTTCTTCTCAACAACGCATGCATGTATCAACGGTGTCGATACAAATCTACGGCTTTAAATTGCCTGCACATTGACTACAGGGCATGAAAAATATATTTAAAAAAAGGTGTCAGCAGAACGATAACATTGATAAGATTCATTTTTCTGCGACAGGTGTTAAGCAAATAAAATCGATTATTATGCACACCTTTTGTGAGAGAACATATACAACTTGACGGTCTTGAACAATAAGCTAATCATTCCTTTGGCCTTTATTCCCATAGTCACGTGTTGTCCGCGGAGAGGACCTGTTTACGGCACGTGAATTAAAGGGGAACCGAGCCAACGACACATCACGGGTCTTGTTGATAAGGGTGGAATAAAGAATACGACACATCACGGGTCCTGTCGATAGGGGTGGAATAAAGAATACGACACATCACGGAGGGTCCTGTTGATAAGGGTGGAATAAAGAATACGACACACCACGTGTCCTGTCGATAGGGATGGAATGACTTAAAGTTGGCAGATGGAATGCAAAGTATACGTCTGTCTGCGGAAGATCGAAGTTGCCTAGAGGGCGTGTAGATATTGAGTAGCACTTGGCCAGTATTGCATGATACGTCAGTGGATGTGTTGTTCACATCTGTATCACTTTGGTAAAGTAGCTGTAGTGTAGGTCAAAGGGTCGATTGGAAATGGGACTGTTTTTTTGTCACTGTGTTCCTCCTTTGCCACCAGCGCAAGAATAAAGAGATCATGCACAGTACAACGGGAAGTCCTGCATTGCCACACATTTACCGAGGCATAGTCTCCGTAGCCCTGACGTCACGAGCCAGGCGTTACTGGCCTTCATTTGTGAAAAGTAAACCAAAATGTCTGCCCCCAGAAGGGCTCGTATTCGGAGCAATAAAGTGTTTCTGTTGCCTACCTGTTGATATAACAAGCGCAAGATGGCTGCAGCAAGTGGACATGCATACTGCTCGGTTCCCCTTTAAATTGCATCCTTTTTTTACTGGCTTAAGAACCAGCATCAGGCGATGTGAGTCATCAGCCTGGTGGCGTTGGTGATCTGAAAGGATTCAGTGGATCACAAGACACACAGGGAACGGAAGTAAAGAGGCAGCATTTATGACAGTGTCGTGCTGACCCTAGGCTCACGCAATAAAGTACAATTCAAATGAATAATCACACGTATTCCGACTAGACTCAAAGCACGCTAAAGCGCTAGATGATATGATTTCCCACAAGAAGTGAGTTAAACCGTAATTGGCTCGAAACTATAGGAACACCTCCAGGTGTTCAATGATTTAAGGATGGCGAAATTGTATAAATAGTACGGTAGGTCTGAGGGAAAGGCGTAACTTCGACCCGAGGTTTCTGTGCAACGAGAACTGGTAAGTAACTTGACTTTTGTCTTAATTTTCTCTCTGTTGGTTGATTGTTCCTCTCTGTCGACGGCTGGCGATAGCCTAAGACCGGTTGCCTGCACATTTGCTGCCAGGGACTGCACGGCTACAGGGACTACGAGCCGCTTCTCCCCTTGAGCTGTGTCCTTCGTTGTGTCGACGTTTGTGACCTGATTGTGTGTCTGGTGCAAAGTACATATGCACAGATCTTTTAGAAAAAATTGTAAGGTATATCATGCCCCATATGTAAGAAGAACAACAATCCCTTTAATCGTCTGTATCTTCTAAACGGTGACGACACTGAAAACGAAATAGGCGTGCGTGGAACGCAAGTAGCAGGAATATCCAGCTGGCCTGAATGCTAAGAAAACAGAACAGAAACGAAGAACTAATGTGCATAAAAGGTGAAGAGCTTTGGTGTCCCCTATGACTCTGCCATGTCGACGACAGAGCAAACTGACACTGTTATCTGTGCAGGGCTTCATACTTCCATGTCAGACAACATGCCGCTAGCCATCGCACCAGGACCGACCGCTCATTGGCTGTTTAGGTCACATGATTTACCTTCTAAATTTAGCGCGATAGCTAGCCGCATTTGTGGTAGACGTAACAGGGCAGTGGAACACATGCATGTAAGCCCATTGTTGAGAAATTTTGTTGGTGTTTCAACTGTTCTTCTTGTGCCGAACTTCATTTTATAGAGTCAACACATGGATCATACAGATTTCAAACTGCTCGTGTTGAGACAGACACACATGGAAGTGGCAAGTTTGCAGCGAACGGCAGTGAAATTCAAATCCAAGGATGAATCAACAGTGTGGGTGTACACCTGGATGCTACCTTTTCAATGCGCGATCAGGTTTCCTGTTTGTAAGGCTGCAAACTTCGACCTCCGGAAGACTGCTTCTGTGAGACCTTTCGTGGGAAAGAATGCCACTGTTGGCTCATCTCTTAATTCCCTCTCCCTCAGTCGACTTGACTACTGCAGTTCTGTACTAGCTGCACTGCCATCTGTAGAACTCTCACGCCTTCAGAGAATTCTGAATCACACTGCAAGACTTGACTACTGCAGTTCTGTACTAGCTGCACTGCCATCTGTAGAACTCTCACGCCTTCAGAGAATTCTGAATCACACTGCAAGACTTGTCTACTTGTCTTTCACAGATCCAGACGTGACCACATCACCCTCCTTTCCTTGAACCGCACTGGCTTTCTGTGGAATACGGAATAGAGGTTAAGACTGGCACCTTCGCTTTCCGCCATTTCATCAACACTCTTCCTCCTTGCCTGTCTTGGCTTTTCAGCACCTGTGGACCTTCCCGCTCTGTATCGATTTTAACGAAAGGCTTCTTTCAGTCACCAGAACGAACATGATCCACACTCATAAAAGGCTGAAAATAAAACTATTTGTTAGGACAAAACACAAAATGCGAAATTTTGGGGTAATCCCCTTTAGCAAGCTACAAAACGACACTTCAACAAAATTTAAATGGTGAAAACGATAACAATTGAGACGGAGAGCTAATCCACTTAATCGCTTTTTGGGGGGTGAGCTATGTCCGGTGCTTGGAAGAATGTTGGCATGACAATGACGTGAAATGGGTGTGATGTAATAAATAATATATGACGTACCTAAAACTCAAATGGCACATAAGAGTGACGGAGACAAAACAAGAGAAAATGGTCAGGGGAGAGAGAGAGAGAGAGAGACAGAGAGAGAGAGAGAGAGAGAGAGAGACAGAGAGAGAGAGAGAGAGAGAGAGAGAGAGAGAGAGAGAGAGAGAGAGAGAGAGAGAGAGAGAGAGAGAGAGAGAGAGAGAGCAGAGAGAGAGAGAGAGAGAGAGAGACAGAAGAAGAGAGAGAAGAAAGAGAAGAGAGAGAGAGAGAGAGAGAGAAGAGAGAGAGAGGAGAAGACTGAGACCAGAGAGAGAGAGAGAAGAAGAGACGAGAAGAGAGAGAGAGATGAGAGAGAGAGAGAGAGAAGAGACAAGACAAGATTATTTTATTGTTAGGCTCCGGCCCATTACAACAGGAGTGAACATTCAGGCAGTTCGAATTCTCAGGATCCAATGACGGACTTAAACTCAGTTTTCTAGTGCTTAAGCTTTAAAAACGAAGGTGGATAATTTCTCTATGCTGGGTGCGTTCGTGCTAGCTAATAATAAGGAAAATTTAAACATGGATGGTTGTCTATGGTACTTTGGTGGAATAAGTTCATCCCTCAAGGCTATATACTTTGGACATATTAATAAAAATGTACTTCTGTTTCTGGCGTATTACAGAATGGACAATTTATATCTCTGTCGCGAGCAAAGGATCTATACTGTAGGTAATGACATTTTAATGCAGACATTCCAATTCTGAATCTAGTAAATACTCTCCGCACGCTTATGTTGTTAAGATTTCGAAGATACTGACTGAGTACTAATGACTGATTGAAATTAGAGTATACGTTATAAAAATCGTGTGAACCCAGAGCAGCATGCCAGTCTTGTTTAAAGCAATCTATAAGCCTCAACTTAAACTCGTTAATGAACAAGTTTACATTACCAACACCTTGCATTTCCCAAACCACGCCAAAGCCAAATTTGTATAAAACATTTAGAACTTTGCAAGCCCATGTAGTATAGTTCTGTCTTTGAAGATTTAATAACATATTATAAGTTTTTCTGGGGTACCTTCTGTCATCCATACACGTCAGGCGCAGCCAAAACTTTATACATCTGGCATACGTGTTTACAAAAAGGGGGTGTCTGCCCGTTTCGCCATATATTAAATGTCTGGGAGACTTTGGGTTGACACCCAAGAACCTTTTCAAAGCTAATAAATGTACTCTTTCGATACTTTCCTGGTTATCTGACAGTCCCCATACTTCGGAACCATAAGTCAAAATAGGTTGTATCTGGCAATCAAACATTTAAAAAAAGATTTCTGGTGAATACTCACCAATGGACCATAAAAGTTTCATAATTGCTAGCATTCCCTTTCTGGCTCGATCTGCAAGGTCGTTTAGAGTAGGTGAGAACGTGAGCCTTGTGGTAAAGTAGACTCCCAGGTACTTGTACATGTTTACAACTTCAAGTTCCTCGTTATCAAAGCACCAGTTTTCATTCAGAGCAAGATGACCCCCATTCCTGAAAACAACTATGTTAGACTTGTCCAAATTTACAATCAAATCGAGACGCTTGGCAGTGTTAAAGAGAACATTCAGTTGAGTCTGAAGACCAAAGACACTATCAGACAACAAAACGACGTCGTCAGCAAATAACAAAATCAGCAATTCAATCAAATCAGGAGCTAACTGGATGCCAAGCTTGCCACTTTCAATGATGTCCTTCGTCAGTTCGTTAATAAACAACGAAAAAAGAACTGGTGAACAGAGAGAGAGAGAGAGAGAGAGAGGAGAGAGAGAGAGAGAGGAGAGGAGAGAGAGAGAGAGAGAGAGAGAGATAAGGATACGGATGATTTATTCGTTTAGGCCATTGCCCATCATGAAGGGGTGCGGGTGGATGACCTACCACCTCACAGTACATACTATAATTGTGCCTATGAGCAAAAACAACAAGCTAACGACAATGTACTAGACTCCGTACTGACAATGACAGTGTGATTGAATTATGAACTTAAAATGCTACGCAAATTAAAGGCTTTGTATAAATACACTGATAAATTTCTCACAATATTTTTGCTTGGTAATTTGGACGCCTCCATTCTCGTTAATTTTAACCAGTAATGTATGCATCTTACTGCAGAGTTCACAAATAATGGATACCTATTTGTTTCACCATAGACAAGGTCATTTGGCGTTCGCATCTCAACTCCCAAAAACCTTTTCAGCGAAAATAAGTGGACCTTTTCGCAATGAACCGCTGCTGTTTCAAGACCCCATAGCTCAGCACCATAGAGAGCGATGGGTTGCACTTGAGAATCAAATAATTTCAGAAATAATTCAAAACTATTATTTTTCAACATTCGCAACTTCTGCATAATACATAATGCTGCATTCTTAGCTTTACTTGTAAGATCATGACATGACGCAGTAAAACTCAGTTTCGTGGAGAAGAGAACACCTAAATATTTATACACATTCACAACTGGCAATACAACACTATCATACGTCCATCTCTCCCTTGCACCCAGGTAACCACCCTTTCTAAAAACAACTATGTTACTTTTACTCATATTTACTTTTAACTGAAGGGAGGAGGATGCTGTTTGCAAACTGTTCAACTGTGTCTGTATAACCGTTTCTGACAGCAGAACAACATCATCAGCCAATAGCAAAATAAACAATTCAAAATAATCATTGATAAACGATGCACCGTGTCTACCATTCTGAATAACTTCTAAAGCCAGCTCGTTTATAAAGAGAGAAAATAAAACTGGGCTGCAAACATCCCCCTGTTTCACCCCAAACGTCATCTTAGATCCACATCTAACTCTAACACTGTTGTACATGCTTTTAATGCAACGATACAATTTTCCATTGATTCCATTTTTCAAGAGAATAGGCCAAAGCAGTTTTCTGTTTATAGAATCGAAAGCTTTCTCAAAGTCTATAAAAGCAACATACAATTTGCGGTTCAAGGAAAACTGTTTCTGTACAAAGGCTAATAATGTAAACATATGATCAATCGTTGAATAGTTTTTCTTAAACCCAGCCTGATGCTCACCAGTGATGTTGTTGACTTCAACCCACTCTTGCAGTCTAAGGTTAACAATTGTACTGTAAAGTTTGCAGCTTGCATCGCCCAACGAGATACCTCTGTAATTATTCGGATTGTTAACATCGCCTTTCTTAAAAAGAGGGAATACAATAGATTCAGTCCATTTAGTTGGAAAAATTCCTTTCTCAAACAAAGCATTAAAAAAATTCACGAAAAAGTCAATTCCATAAGTTCCCGAGTTTTTCAACATTTCTCCTATTATTCCGTCTGGTCCAGTGCTTTTTTATTCTTCAACTTTTTGAATGCAAGCAAGACTTCTTCCTTGGAAATTGGGCGATTTAGAGAACTTTCGTTGTCCTGAACAGCATTTTCATCGTCAAAGTCAAAATCTACTTCTTTTTCAAGTAACGCTCTAAAATGCTGAAACCAACTATCCAATGAAATATTATTATAGACGGACTTTCTTTTGGGTGATATCTTATGTACAGCTTCCCAAAAATCTTTCTGATTTTTCACTGATGAAATCAATTTGTCCAAAAGAACATCATAAAAATCTTATTTCTTTTTCTTCAACAAATTTTTGTATTCCCTTCTTGCGAGACAAAAAGCACTGCGGTCATCAGCCAGCAGTGAACGACGATATTTCTTCAAAAGCCTTCGAACATTTCTTCTTCCCACTTTACACTCCCAGTCAAACCATTCGTCTAGCTTCCTCCCATTTTTTTTTCGTTATCTGCTTCTTCATGCATTCAGCCTTTTCTTTGATGCAGTTATTAAATATATGCAAGGCTTTGTCTATGTCAAGATCAATCAAGCTAATAGCTTCGTCAAGTATCGCACAAGTTTCATCTGTACACATTAGACTAGTAAACGTGGGTGCATTGAAGTTATCCCAGACAAACGTTTCAATTATTTGCTCATGCTGAGAAACTTCATCACTGCACACATTTTCCTTTGGAAATATAACACGGAATGTAAGTGGCATGTGATCAGATTCAATACGTCCAGTGACACAAAGTTCACACGTGGAATGGATAAGAGCATACAAATCATTTGACAAAATAAAATAATCATTAACGCTACTACCAGTCTCTGAGATGTACGTATAGCAACCTTGAAGGTCACCTTTACATACACCATTCAGAATACAAAGGTCAAAAGTGGTACACAGATTTAACAAAAGCTTTCCGTAGTTGTTTACAACATTGTCCTGAGACTTTCTGTTCAGATTTACTGGCTGGCTCTCCTGCAACGATTCAAATATATTATCGTTCATTGAATTAATCTGAGAATTGCTGGCTGTTCTACTGTTCAAATCGCCAGCCATAATTACATAAACGTCATTCAAAGTAAGCATTCAGTCAGTCAAGCACTCCTCTAGTAATCCAATACCAAAGTCTACATCAAAATACGGGTAAAACGGAGAGCCCTCAGGTGGGACATACGCACACACATACAAAATATCTTTCATAACACCAAACAGCTCCTTATCGATTAGAAACACCATAATGTTTGAGTACTCAACATCCAATTTACGTACGTAAGGAGCATATTCATTTCGTATGAGGCATACTATACTACCGGAATGACGTCCCTGTTTCGATAACTTAACGGCTGATTTAACAAACACAATATAATCAACAAAGACATTAGACTGAAATGTTTCCATAAATGTTTCAACAAAGCAAACAAAATCAAAATGACTAACAAAGGAGATAAATTCGTTATCCTTCAGCTTCGCTAACAATCCATTCACATTCCACTGCAAGAACGAGAAGGGTTTATTTACACTTGCACCCGGCTGCTTACTTTCAACCAGCAAAGCACGACTAGTTTCTGACTCTTCGTGACAGTCCGTGTTTACATAGGCCTCAGCGTCACGCACGCTTGCATCGTCATCGCTGACATCGCTCACGTCAGTCCAAGCTTCACACTCTTTACTACGAATGTCCCGTGCAAAACAAACAACCGGTGTCCCTTTTCTTTTCTTCCCCCCAACGTCACCACAAACAGAATCAACACGTCTCAAAGGAGACATTGACCCCCACGATCAGAATGGCCAGAGTCCTATCTCATTTCTTTCACGTTATCCCCGTCATCCAAAGCAAACTTCTTCCCGTCTATAATGAGATGATCGAACACCATCATGCGTTTCTTGTTCTCACTACGTGCTTTCTTCAGGTGGGGAAGTGACCTCCGCCTCACATCGCGAACACGAGAAGAGAAGTCCTCGCCGATGAAGACGTTAGTCCCCTGCAGTTTCCGCTTGGCCTTAAGTATCTTAACTTTGTCCTTGAAAAAAGTACAGCGTGCCACCACGGGAGAGTTGGGCTTGGCATTGAGGCGATGCACTCTGTCAAACTGAAAATCATCAGTCAGTTCCAGCCTGTCCGTGATCAGATCCCTCAGTATTCCTTCGCAGTCTTCTCCAGTCTCCTTCTCTGCTCTCACCAGACCGTGGATTATGAGGTTGTTTCGTTTAGATCGGCCTTCAAGGTCATCAACTTCCCTGTCCATTTCCGTTATCGTCTTCTCTAGTCTCTCGTTCTTTGCCTTCAAGTCCTTGTTCTCCTGTCGTATGAACGCACAGTTCTCCCTCAGTTCTTTCACCTCATCCTGCAGTCTGGCAAAACCTTCACTCAGAATCTTCACATCGCCTTTCATGTCATCAAACTTTAAGTTCATTGAAGAAAGCACAGCCATGACGTCAGCCAGGGTCGGTTCTTTACCTTCAGTCTGGGGGTTGTCCGTGCTGCGTGCTGGCGTGGTCCCGCTTCCCGGCCTGGTCTGTCTCACCGTGTCTGCTTTTGGAGGTCCCGGGTTGAGTTCAACATCCCCACACTGTAGCAGTAGGTTACTGCCCCAGAACG
>JABMCL010002159.1:477500-485000 GCA_018857735.1 Alviniconcha marisindica
AGTCACAAGGACAATGTCCGTTGCACTGCTGTTGAGGAACAACCGGAAGCGAAAGAAGTTCAACTTTCACAGCCCAGCTCCATCTCCCTACTCACGATCTATTCTGGGCTAACTTGAGGGTCCCGCTCCACCTCCCTGCTCATGATCTCTTCTGGGCTAACTTGAGGGTCCCGCTCCACCCCCCTCCTCTTGATCTCGCCTGGAAAAGGCACACACAGGATGGACCCCGAGTTTTTTTCTGCTTTTGTACCTCTTGGCACCTTTTGCCCCGAACTGCCAGTAACGCTGTGTCGCAACCCGCCTTTTGGATCGCTGGGTCACTTACCTGCTGCGCAGACTCGGTGGGTGGGTCTTCTCTTGTAACGAGCTGGCTGGCGATCGCCACGCGCCGCTTGAGGTCCCCGCAAAGGGTACCACCACACACAAAACATCCTCCACACACACAATTGCCGTGACGTTCCCTTGGCTGAAATTTCCCATAGCTGTGTCGTAACCTGCGACATGGGAATTATGTCTCCCAACCACTGATGCTGCTGCACGAACTGCGTTGCGTGTTTGAATAATGTTCTGCTGTTGGTTACGTCCTTAGGCAGCTACAGGTAAAATAGACAACCCCTGGACGTCGAGAAAGGACAATGTCAGCTCCTTTGGCTTTGACCTTGCCGGTTATGACTCAGCGACGAGTGCGGCAGTTCTGAGGAAAGACGGCGTGTTTGAGGTGCAGTACAGCAACAGAAGTGTCGTCGTCAGATGCTTCTCGAGCATCTTCAAATCCAAGTCGCAGCCGGAAGCGTTTTGTGGTGAGATTCAACATTGTGATAAGTTTTGTCAGGCTGGCCAGCTGACCATTAGAACCATGAGGAAAAAACAGTGCGCTTCGATCACGGGGGAGGAACTTCTTATTCCGATATCCGTTCCACCCCCGTGTTACCGCAGTAGCACGTAAAACATCCCGGCCATTCTGCCAAAAGTGCAGGTGGCAGGTTACAACTAAAACGCATGCACCTTACGTATGTGGTTTTGCATGAAGTGACGTGGCATTTTACATGGTTGTATGGTGTACACAGAACGCGCCGAGACGGCAGCAGTTTCACGTGGCACCACTTTGCAGCAAGCAGACATCGCTGTGGGCACACCGCGCTATAAAAAGCTACAGTTACACATTCAGAATCACACGTAACAAGAGCGCAGTGAATCTGATCGGAAATGGAGAGTAATAATAATAATAATAATGAATACTTAGAGCGCCTAACCCGCATTGGCCCTAAGCGTTTACACGTTCTTTACAAATACATATTGTCAAAATTCAACGCATACAACATGAATGCACACACACACACACACACACACAACACACACACACACACACACACACACACACACACAACACACACACACACACACACACACACACACACACTCACAACACACACACACACACACACACACACACACACACACACACACAAACACACCCACACCCACACCCACACATACACACACACACACACAGGATCAGGGCAATGCGACTGAAGAAAGAAAAAAATTAAAAGAGAAAGGTTTTCAAGGAAGATTTAAAAGAGTTGACAGCGGCAGAATGGCGGACAGAAACAGGGAGTTGGGTCCAGATAACCGGAGCCTGGTAAGAGAAAGAGCGCTGACCACAGGACTTTGTTGGGAAACGCCGATAAACGGGATCAACAAGAGCGCCTTCAGATTACTGCCATGGCCACAGGAGGCCGTCTGTTACAGAACAGTGTATCACGCCCAGCAAGGTGCACACTGGACCTTCTCTCCAGTGGAGATGACAAAGGTCCCACACTGGTCACAGACTGGGACATCTATCCAGTACAGGTGCCATATGTCCTGCAGTGATTACACTGCAAAGTACAGGTGTTATATACCCAGCAGTGATTACACTGCAAAGTACAGGTGTCATATACCCAGCAGTGATTACACTGCAAAGTACAGGTGTCATATACCCTGCAGTGATTACTGCAAAGTACAGGTGGCATATGCCCTGCAGTGATTACACTGCAAAGTACAGGTGTCATATACCCTGCAGTGATTACTGCAAAGTACAGGTGGCATATACCCTACAGTATTTACACTGGAAAGTACAGGTGTTATATACCCTGCAGTGATTACACTGGAAAATACAGGTGTCATATACATTGCAGTGATTACGCCGGGAATTTTGTCTATTCAATATGACAAAATGAATGTCCCGCAACCAGTGTATTGGCTGTACTATCCAGTGAGATGCGATGCCGTGCGTCTGTCCCAAGAAGACGTCCGATTCCTTGCTATGGTTATGTTGGATCTCCTTCCCAATAAGACAAGTTACCCTGTAATGGTTACTTACATGGGCACAGGCATATGGTGTCATTAATTGATAGACAGGACACCTCTGTATTCAGTGGATAGACACGGGGCACCTCTCGTCTTTAATGGGTGGACGCAGGGCACCTATCGTCTTTAATAGATAGACGCGGGGCACCTGTCTCGTCTTTAGTGGATAGACGCAGGGCACCTATCGTCTTTAATAGATAGACGCGGGGCACCTATCTCGTCTTTAATGGATAGACACGGGGCACCTCTCGTCTAGAATGGATAGACACGGGGCACCGTCTTTAATGGATAGACACGGGGCACCTCTCGTCTATAATGGATAGACGCGAGGCACCTCTCGTCTATAATGGATAGACGCGGGGCACCTCTCGTCTATAATGGATAGACGCGGGGTACATCTCGTCTTTAGTGGATAGACGCGGGGCACCTCTCGTCTTTAGGGGATAGACGCGGGGTACATCTCGTCTTTAGTGGATAGACGCGGGGCACCTCTCGTCTTTAGTGGATAGACGCGGGGAACCGTGTTTAATGGATAGACGCGGGGCACCTCTCGCCTTTAAGGAATAGACAAAGAATACCTCTCGGAGGACCGTGTTTTGCACTAAAGGCTACAGATTCCCCGTGTATTCACTAAAGATGACAGATGTCCCTGTACCACCACTAAAGACAACAGATGTCCATTGTCTACCCACCAACGACGACATATGCCCAATGTCTATCCACAAACGACGACAGATGCCCCGTGTCTATCCACACAAGATGATAGATGCCCCGTCATCCATAAAAGATGATAGATGCCCCGTGTCTATCCATAAAAGATGACAGATGCCCCGTGTCTATCCATAAAAGATGACAGATGCCCCGTGTCTATCCATAAAAGATGACAGATGCCCCGTGTCTATCCACAAACGACGACAGATGCCCGTGTCTATCCACAAACGACGACAGATGCCCCTTGTCTATCCACAAACGACGACAGAGGCCCCGTGTCTATCCACAAACGACGACAGATGCCCCGTGTGTATCCATAAAAAGATGACAGATGCCCCGTGTCTATCCACAAAAGATGACAAATGCCCCGTGTCTATCCACGAAAGATGACATGCCCCATGATTGTCGCCTAAAGATGACAGATGCCCCGTGTCTATCCACTAAAGATGACATGCCCCATGATTGTCGCCTAAAGACGGCAGATATCCCCTGTCTATATCCACTAAAGACGGCAGATGTCCCCTGTGTGTATCCACTAAAGACTGCAGATGTCCCGTGTCTGTATCCACTAAAGATGGAAGATGTCCCCTGTCTGTATCCACTAAAGACGGCAGATGCCCCGTGTCTATCCAAAAAAGATGACAGATGCCCCGCGTCTATCCACTAAAGACGGCAGATGTCCCGTGTCTGTATCCACTAAAGAAGACAGATGTCCCCTGTGTGTATCCACTAAAGACGGCAGATTTCCCCTGTCTGTATCCATAAAAGACGGCAGATGTCCCCTGTCTGTATCCCCTAAAGACGGCAGATGTCCCCCGTCTGTATCCACTAAAGAAGACAGATGTCCCCTGTGTGGATCCACTAAAGACGGCAGATGTGCCCTAGATGTGTGTATCCACTAAAGACGGCAGATGTGCCCTGTGTGTATCCACTAAAGACGGCAAATGTCCCCTGTGTGTATCCACTAAAGACGGCAGATGTCCCTGTGTGTATCCACTAAAAAAATGTCCCCTGTGTGTACCACTAAAGACGGCAGATGTCCCCTGTGTGTATCCACTAAAGACGGCAGATGTGCCCTAGCTGTGTGTATCCACTAAAGACGGCAGATGTGCCCTAGCTGTGTGTATCCACTAAAGACGGCAGATGTGCCCTAGCTGTGTGTATCCACTAAAGACGGCAGATGTGCCCTGTGTGTATCCACTAAAGACGGCAATGTCCCCTGTGTGTACCACTAAAGACGGCAGATGTGCCCTAGCTGTGTGTATCCACTAAAGACGGCAGATGTGCCCTAGCTGTGTGTATCCACTAAAGACGGCAGATGTGCCCTAGCTGTGTGTATCCACTGAAGAAGACAAACACACGCATTGCTATGGTTACAGGGGATGGAGAAGCTGGTCCTGCCATCACAGCGGAGCAGGTTCTGAATATCGTCTTCAACGACAGTTTGGCGGTTCAAAAATATGAGTAAGAACGACATGACCAGTCTCAGTAAGAACGACATGACCAGTCTCAGTAAGAACGACATGACCAGTCTGAGTAAGAACGACATGACCAATCTAAGAACGACATGACCAATCTGAGTAAGAACGACATAACCAATCTAAGAACGACATGACCAATCTGAGTTAGAACGACACGACCAATCTGAGTAAGAACGACATGACCAGTCTGAGTAAGAACGACATGACCAATCTAAGAACGACATGACCAATCTGAGTAAGAACGACATGACCAATCTAAGAACGACATGGCCAATCTAAGAACGACATGGCCAATCTGAGTAAGAACGACATGACCAGTCTAAGAACGACATGACCAATCTAAGAACGACATGACCAGTCTAAGAACGACATGACCAATCTGTCACCTGAGTTTTGATCGACTGCGTACTTCAGTTCTCTAAAAATAGCCCACGCAGCTTGCTACTGTCACAAGTGGCAGCGAGGCGAGTACTGATGAGTACTGGCGAGTGCTGATGAGCTGGTCTCCTGCATGAACATAACAGGCTCAAGCACACTCCCAGCACCGCTTTCCGGCACCTTCCTCCAAACTCTGCCACAACTGGTTACGTCACTGAAGGGGCACTCTTTATCTCCGCGCAGCTGTCCACCGACGCGGTCAGCGCCCCCCGAAAGGTTCGGGGACTAATATGACTTGAAGCAACCTGCGCCCAAACACGCCCTAAACATGAAGCGCATCCATCCCGGGTTAAAAAAAAAAAAAAAATTTTTTGATTCAAACGATTTTGGTTTTTTTTTTGAGCTGGCCTAAAGCCCGTTCTTAACTGGGCGAATGTTTGTTCGCCGAACATTTCCCCGTTGACGAACTATATTCGTTTTTTTAATTTAACTTTTGGTTCGCCGAACATGGGTTTGGGCAGTTCGGAACTTTTTTCGTTCTCAACTGGCGTAATGAGATGAAGCTTCGGCCCCAACTGCGGCAGACGCGCAGCAGACGCAGACAAAAAATTGGGGCAGTCAAGTCAAGTCAATATACTTTAATCATCCCCCACAGGGCAATTCAACTAACTCACTACCCCGGTCCCGAGACAAAGGTGCGCCTCCCAAATCAACAAATAAACAAATTCCCTCCAAAATGAGTGAAGAACTAGCGAACCGTCATCCATTTGTATTTTTTTTTTTTCGTCCTCAATTTCCCCCGAACATGTTGGGGGCTTTTGGGCCCCGAATATAGCTTCTCCCTTGACGAATACCCAATAGGTTCGCGAAGAAGGGTTTGCCCAATTAAGAACCCAAAAGGTTCGCCGAAAACTTCCCAAATAGGTTCGCGAACAAACATTCGCCCCAAATTAAAACGGGAAGCAACATGGTCTTTTACAAAAGAAACGTCTGATAATTTTTATTTTTTAACAAACTTACATGTTTGAGCACCAACAAAATACTGCTCGTTAGCTGACAGTTTTCTGGACCCTATGGCGTAACTAAATACGGCAGTGGTTGACGGAAGGGTGTCGTAAACCGGTGCCTGGAGTTTGAGGCTCAAGCTTAACACTGAGGGTGGCATTCTCTTCCTTTGCACTCCGTCATAGCGCTTCGCTCTCTGGCTTCAAAACTTGCCTCAAATCTTATCTCTTCATACAGTACTTTGTCCAGAATTAGCTTTTCTGCTGCACAACTCTCTGTCTGTCTGTCTGTCTGTCTGTCTCTCTCTGTGTCTGTCTGTCTGTCTGTCTGTCTCTGTCTGTCTCTCTCTCTCTCTCTCTCTCTCTCTCTCTCTCTCTCTCTCTCTCTCTGTGACTCTCTCTCTCTCTCTGTCTCTCTCTCTTCCTCTCTTCTCCCCTCTCTCTCCCTGTCTCCCCCCCCTCTCAATCTCTCTCTCTCTTTTTCTCTCTCTTTCTCTCTCTCTCTCTCTCTCTCTCTCTCTCTCTCTCTCTCTCTCTCTCTCTCTCTCTGTCTCTCTCTGACTCTCTCTCTGTCTCTCTCTCTCCTCCTCTCTTCCCCGCTCTCTGTCCCTGTCTCTCCCCTTCTCAATCTCTCTCTCTCTCTCCCTGTCTCACTCTCTCCCCCCTCTCTTCCTGTCTCTCCCCTCTCAATCTCTCTCTCTCTCTCTCTCTCTCTCTCTCTCTCTCTCTCTCTCTCTCTCTCTCTCTCTGTGTGTGTGTGTGTGTGTGTCCTCTCTCTCCCCCTCGCTCTCTCCCTGTCTCTCCCCCTTCTCTCTCCTCCCTCTCTCTCTCTCTCTCCCTGTCTCTCCCCCCTCTCCTCCTCTCTCTCCCTGTCTCCTCCCCTCTCTCCCTGTCTCTCCCCTTTCTCTCCCCTCTCTCTCCTCACTCTCCCCTCTCTCTCTCTCTCGCTCTCTCCCCCTCTCTCTCTCCCCCTTTCTCTCTCCCCTCTTCCCTCTCTCTCTCCCCCACTCTCTCTCCCCCTTTCTCTCTCCCTCTTCCCCCCTCTCTCCCCCTTTCTCTCTCCCCTCCCCCCCAACCTCTCTCCCCCTCTCTTCCTGTCTCTCCCCTGTCTTCTTTCCCTGTCTCCCCCCTCTCTTCCCCTCTCTCTCCCTGTCTTCTCCCCCTCTCTCTCCCTTGTCTCTCCCTCTCTCTCCCCCTCTCTCTCCTCTCTCACCCCTTCCCTGTCTCTCCCCCTCTTATTTCCCTGTCTCTCTCTCTCTGTTTCTCCTCTCTCTCTCTCCTCTGTCCTCCCTCTCTCTCTCCTGCTCTCTCCCCCTCTGTCTCACCTTCTCTCTCCCCCCACTCTCTCCACCACTCTCTCCTCCCTCTCTCTCTCTCTCCCTGTCTCTCCCCCCTGTCTCTCTGTGTGTCTCCCCTCTCTCTCTCCCTGTCTCTCCCCTCTCTCTCTCCCTGTCTCTCCCCCTCTCTCCCTGTCTCTCTCTCTCTGTGTCTCCTCCTCTATTCTCTCCCTGTCTCTCCCCCTGTCTCTCTGTCCCCCTCTATCTCTCCCCCTCTCTCTCCCCCTGTCTCTCCCC
>JABMCL010002159.1:497500-500000 GCA_018857735.1 Alviniconcha marisindica
TGTCGCGATAAAAACGTGTTTGTAGATTTGTCGCGACAAAAATGATACTTGTGGCAGCTCCTGCCAGTGATAGCCTAGATGTTTTATGTTGAAAAACTTGTAGCTGACCAGCAGCTAAGTTAGAAATCTGGCAGCATTCAACAATGAAACAGACTTGAAATGCTTGGCTTCGATTTATCAGAGTGGGGAAAGGTAAATACATATCCGACCTAGTTGAAGTTCGACATCCGTTTTTCATTTATCCGTTGTAAAATTAGTCATACAAAGAGCAGCTTTGGTCGGGCAATAATAACGACTTTAATTTAGGCAGAACCAAACAAAGTGGACATTGTGGCATAATTATCTGGCCTTTTCGGTCGAACAAACATACAGAAAGACAGCTACTTTAAGGCTGAAAAGGATTACTGCGATGATAATGATAAAAAGGAAAACCGTGAGGATGGTGTTCGGGTGTGACATTTGACCCTGACAGCTGAGAGCTGGACAACACACCGTCCCTTCGTCCTGACTTGGAGTCTCATGACCGTCTTTGTCAGAAAGCGTTGGTAGGGAGTTACACACAGATCAGTGCTTTAGCAACGGCCCTTGGTACTGCAACATATGACCGTTACCACGTTCCTTCAACAGCCATGCGCTAACGGAAACGAACCAACGTCTGGCTAACTTGTCATGAGAGATCGACATTCATGCAATAGGCATCCTACTGACAAACTGACTAACACTCGCACAAAATACAGAATTTGGCCGTTTCAACGGACAATTTTAGAGAGAGACGTACCCAGCTATTTGACACAGTACCGTCCTTCCCGGTCTATATGCTTTTCACGGTGACCAACGAAACAAACATGTTACATCAACAAAACACAAATAGGTATTAGTTTTTCCACAAAAAATGTTGCTCTCTCTCTCTCTCTCTCCTTCTCTCTTCTCTCTCTCTCTCTCTCTCTCTCTCTCTCTAACTCTCTCCCGAGAGCAGCTCTCCGCCCTCGTGAAGCTGCAGCACCTGGAAGAAGGGACCTCGGAGCAGGACCTCCCTCTCGTCCTGGGTGTAGGACAACTCGGGGATGTCCACAGCGCAGATGGGGGTCACGACGCTGCCGGGGAACTTTCTCCGGTAGAAGGCGAGGAGTTCTTCGTCCAGCCCGATGACGTGGATCTTCATCAGCATGAGCCGAGCGGCCTTGTCCGACTGCAGGGACAGGAAGCCCTCAGCTTGGGATCGGTCCACGCTGGAAAAGACAAGTCCCAGAGGGATGGAGATGTAGAGTTTGTCGATGGGTCCATCAGGCAAAGCTCGGAACTTGAGGAAGTCGTCTTGGGAAAGACAGACGCCACGCTACACCTCCCCCTGGAAGTCCTTGAGCGCCGGGTACTGGAGGCAGTAGTTGTGGAGGTCGATGTTCAGCAGCTCCACCAGGAACACCGCTGCTCTGATGACGTCGTGGCAATGGGTGCTGTCGTCCTTTCTGAACAGTCCGTTGATGGCGGAGCCTGGTAGCCTAGTGGTGTCGTGTACACTCGGAGAGTGTCACAGGGGTCGTCCCCAACCTCGATGCCCTTCTCTTGCCATTCTTTCTTAGGGGAAAACAGCAACTTCATGCGGCCTAGGATTTCGGGGTCGTTGACCTTGAAACTCTCCATCTTGTCCTTCAGAAGATGTTGAAGCAGCTGCATGAAGCTTTCATATTGGTCCCAGTGTCGACGGATGTGTCGATATACTTCGGACGCTGGCCATCCTCTCGCTGACTTAATCTCCGTCGTAGAAAGGTCGCATCGTGTCCTGGTTACTAAGGGGCCGGTCTTTTCCTGCTTGGTTACTGACAGACCCTTCCTACATACATTCTTTGCGCCTGCGTCGTCAGTGAAACTACATTATTGTAAATATGCTAATTACTAATTATCTCTACATAGTTAGTAAACTTGTATTTTGACGCTCATTTTCAAAGGTTTATAGAGTCAAGAGCACATAATAGTAACAATGCACCTTCAGTGCTGCTTTGAAAGGCTTACTTGCGTCAAAATAGACCCCCTTCTCTTAGATTTTCGCGCATGCGCAATGGACTGGCGTGTGAAATCTGACGGAAGTAGGGGGGAACACGTCAGCTGGGTTGCTGGCCGAGCGCATAGCTGTATTTCCCTAGTACCAGTAGTAGTGAAAACCTCGCATTTCATGGCGACAAGATGGGCGCAAAAGATCACTGCCGTATAATCCACTGCACCACTGGTCGAATAAAGTCCAGAAATCCCGCGGAACGTCTGTCATTTAGTTTCAGTAAAAAGGCAAAGTATCGTATTCCGCGGCGCTGACTCGAGAATGATCCCCGGCCCAGTCTGTTGAGAATGACGTTTTTGTTTTTGTTTCTTACGTTTGTTTGTTGTTGTTGTTTTTCTCCATCTTATTCAAGTGCACCGGCTGTGCACTTAATTACTACAGTATATACCACTGTTGTTAGAACGAGAGAATGTGTGTGCGTGAGGGAGGCGGGGGGAGTAACTGCGG
>JABMCL010003790.1:0-30000 GCA_018857735.1 Alviniconcha marisindica
CACAAATGAATAGCTTTTTATAGCGCGTTTCTGAATATCCACCGAAGTGGTGTACTTACAACGCTGGCGTGGCTGGTGCCACATGAAACTGCTGCCATCTCGGCGCATTCTGTGTACACAATACAACCATGCACCATGTCATTTCATGCAGAACCACATACTTAAGGTGCCTGCGTATTTAGTTGTAACCAGCCACCTGCACGTTTGGCAACATGACCAGGATCTTTTACTACTTTTAGTTTTACATGCTATTGTGGTAACACAGGGGTGGAACAAATACCGAAAGAAGAGTCAGCACAGAAAGTTGACCCCGGAAAAGACAGTTCTCCCCCCGCTCCTGCAGCGATTCGAACCTGCGACCTTTTGATCACAAATCCGGCTCTAACCACTGAGCTATCCCTTCTCCCCTAAACACAGCTGCCCCCACTGTAGTATGGACGGCCGTGTGTGAGTTGTTACAGTGCTTGTCTGACCAGTTTCCATGAACCAATTTCACCACCTAGTATACAATATGTTACACTGGTTTGAAAAAATGTCGAGCATGATCAGTGTATTACTATTACAGTATTAGGTGAAGTATATATATAATTAAATATATAAGACTTCAAAAACTAAAGAGAGATCCTCTGTGTTATATTTAGAATTGATATAAATTTAGTAACAGGTCTGGGTTCTCAGAAAAGAGGACTTTAATTTTGGTTTCTGCATCCTCAGTACCTAACTGTACATATTGCTTCACAGTGAGATTCTTTACTAGCTCTATTAAGTCTATATTTGAATTGGTGTCCTGTCAGTACCACAGTTTTTGTTTTCACTGAAAGTCAACCACATTGCTCAAATGTAAGTAAGTAAGTAAATTGGTGTTTTACGCAGCCGCCCAGTCAACCAGTGCAGTTACATCAGGGCGATTTGCTCAAATGTACTTCCACAGTGGTGACATAGAATTGTAGCCCCCACTGATATTTAACCATAATCCCTGCCAATATTTAACCATAGGAATACGGTAATGGTTATAGAATTATGACTACTACTTGTAATTTGTATTGGGCCGTACAGATGTTTTCTCTGTGTCTGGTGGGTATGGTATTGATTTCACTTTCCAAACCACCTTTCTTTTCATTTTTGAATGTAAATAAAGAAAAACCGTATTTCATTCTGCCATTGCTACCATTGGGATTGCATTGTAAATGTGCTTTAGAAGGGAGATTGTAAGAATGAAGGGTGCAGATGAGAAGCTGGTACAGTGGAGCCCTTCTTTGAAGAATGATCATAGTCTATAGAAAGAAAAGCAGAAAAAGGCTGCCGTAACTGGCTTAAGAGCTTGGGGGTCCTTGGTCAAAGATCATGTTTACAGCCACATCTGTGGAAGTATGAAGAAAATGGAGAGAGTCACGTCGAGCAGGAGCAGTTGATCACTCTTGGATGCCGGGTTATGCACAGTGTCAGTCACAGTACAAATTATGATACAACTTTGTTGTCTCGGTGTAGACATACAAGTCTGAAACAAGAATGACTGCTAGCGTTCTAAAACAAGATCAAAATAAAAAGTAGTTCGATAAAGGGGATTACCCCCCAAAATTTGCATGTTGTGTTTTGTCCTAATAAATAGCGTTCTTTTGAACCTTTCATGTGCTGGGATCTGTGTAGAAATGTTTTCCTTCTGGCTTATTATTTGCATAAAAGATTTGTTTTAAAACATTCAGTACATTTTACGATGAAACATTTACAGCTCAGTAAAATATATGGAGCTGAGAAGCTGCTCAAAGACTGAAAAGAGTGACTTGGTGTCTTATGCCCAGTCAGCCGGTACAGTTATATCTGGGCGATAGTCAGTTGCAGAAACATGCCTAATATCTGTATATTGTATGAGTATACAATATACAGACATTATGCATGATGCATGTACAGTTAAGCATCGTCATCACATGGATGGGAGGCGGTTAGGTGCGTGAGGCTTTGTGCTGAGCTTTCTCCTGTCATTGGTGGGAGCTGCCACAAGTATCATTTTTGTCGCCACAAAACAGGTCTTTCGTCGCAACAAACATAATTCTGTTGTGACAGTTTTTGTTGTTGTGACGCATGTTTGTCGTAACAAAACACATCTTTTGTTGTGACAAAAGTATGCTCGTCATGACAAAACGTTTTTGCCATGACAAAAAATTGTTGTCGTGGCAGGCATGCTTTTGTTGCGACAACAGACGTGTTTTGTCGCGACAAAAATGATACCTGTGGCAGCTCCCGCCAATGATATTCTCCAGAGTCAGGTTCCAAGCAGACTCTACAAAAGCCCTTCAGATGGTAGTTGTAGTATAAACCAGTGTCCCCTGTGTGTGTGTAACAACTAACATACACTTATATGTTATGGAGAGAGAGAGAAAAAAGATCACACGAATGCATTAAATTGCCTGTAGTCCATGCATTTGTAGTTCAGTGGATTATGGAAAGACTAAAGAAAACAACCCTACATGCACTAAAGAAAAAAACTTGTGAACTCGAACTCAAAAACTTGAATGCTCAAGGATAGGAACGTTAGTCCATTTGGACCTATCTAACAGCCAGTCCTTGCTACACTACAGACACAAATAAGCACGACTATACCCCAAACAGATATTATAAGTATGAATAAGCAGTTGATTAATGCAGTTTCGCAGAGTTCTTACAAAAAACATCGGAAATAAATTTCTTTCATGGACATACATGTACGTATACAACGGTCAACTTGTGAAGCACAGAGAATCTGCTCCAGAGCAATAAAAAAAATAGCCTTATAATATATGAAAGTTATCAACACTTGCAGCATTTGTTGGGTGAGGGGTGGGGGGTCTTTGAAAGTGCTGTGGGCTCCTGTCCTTGTATTTATGCCTCCATTTTCTTTTGCTTTCATTTGTAACACTGGTGCTTCTGTAGGGTAATTCTGCCACTATTTTCAGCCCTGTTCAGTCCAGTCTGTTTAAGACATCGGTATGTTTGTGTGTGTGTGTGTGTGGCTGTTTGCATTTCCTTTCTACCGCTTTCCCTTTTCAGTCTCTTATAATGCTCTGTATGCATAATACGGGGTCCTTGTCTGGGCTTTTAAGACATTCCTTCAAATGCACCTTACCGCTCAGTATCGATAGTTGTGTACCGCACACGAAGTGATAGTGAAAGAAGCAAATGCTGACACTTGAATTGTCAGAAAAGTGTGATGTTGATGGTGTCTGCCACTTGAAAAAAGTGTGACGAACCTTCCACGGAAGATACATTGTATAATGGATTGTTCTGGTTGGAGTCATGTCAGATTGACCCTGAAGACTTTGCTGGCTTCAAATCTGGTTGGCAGATTAAACATTTAAAGCTACAGTAAGCATATTAATTTTATTATGAGCAGCAGGAGGCTACTCGCTGTGAAAAATTGCTTCAGGAGAGACTGCCAAAAAATGAAGTGGAATGAACCAGGAAAGCAAAATCTACAATGGCTGCTTTTATGGGAATAATGATTAAAGTATTTATGCCATGTAAAAACCTGTCCAGGGAGACTTTTCTGACCTAAGTGCGAAATAGGTTGAGAAAGCATGCAAAGCTATTGTGACCTAATGCCCGCTTCTTTTGAGCGCTAAGTAACTCCATTGTTTGTTGACCCATTATAGGCTAAGTTTTAAAAAAAAAGGAACCTATGAGGTTGATAGCTTGGTGTTCTCAGCAGTAGGTTGGTTTTTGCATCCATGGGGGGGAGGGGGGGGAGGGGGGAGATTAGAAGCGTTTTGGTTATGGCCAATGTGAACTAGGCAAAAAGGTAGGGCCATGAACAGTTCACTTAATCAACCCAGTAAACATGCCGGATCTGATTCAGAAGCGTTTTGGTTATGGCCAATGTGAAGCCAGAATTGGGCCAGATCCGATGACAGATTCCATTTCCTGCGTCTGATTTGATTCTGTTCTTCCAAAGAAGGTCCAGATCATATTGTGCAAAACGTGCCCAGGTCCGGTCTGGATGGCCTGGTCAAGTTTTGGCCAAATGCACGTGGTTCAGAAGCAAACCGTTGTGCAAGAATCATCGGGCCTGGTTCTGGCAGAACGCAACTGGCCTGCTACTGATAGAGTGTTGACTTTTACGTGAAGATAGAAAGAAAGAAAAAAGAAGAAGAAAAAGACTTGAGTAATACATGTGTGCTGTTATTACGTGTTTTTTGGTGTTGGTTTTTTTTGGGGGCCTGAGGCGCCTGTGAAGAAAACCAACACTTAACCTATGTTGGCTTTTATTATTAAACAGCTTGAATAAATATTGATGAGAAGGAGAGAATGAAATTGCAAAGAACAGAACAATGCTTTCAAGGGAGAAGGTGGGGTTCTGAGTGTGCGTGCTGGTGTTGCCGGTCACAATGAATGAATTATATATAATTTATACAGAGGCGAAATTGAAAAGGTCTGTGACTGTAGTACTTGCAGAGTGGGGGGGGGGGGAAAGGCTTAGGACCCCCCCCCCCCCCCCCCCCCCCCCCCCACCTGCACCACCCCGACCCAAGCCCCAAGCCCCTTTCAAGGGTTGCTAGGCACTGCACAGGGAGCACGAGAAACTAGGAAGAAGCATGCAGACTACAACAAAAGGCACACACAGAGGAGCTCGCCATTCTTTGGCAGTGCTGCCACGCAAGGCATAATGGGCTGAGGGAACTTGATCGGGTGTTCATTTCTGACTTGGCGTTGGAAGGTTCCCCTGGATCCTGTCCCAGTCCCCGACAGTGGTACCTGTGTAAAAGATCTTTGGCGGCGCTGCCACGCAAGGCTGAGGGAACTCTGATCGGGTGTTCATTTCTGACTTGGCGTTGGAAGGTTCCCCTGGATCCTGTCCCAGTCCCCGACAGTGGTACCTGTGTAAAAGATCTTTGGCGGCGCTGCCACGCAAGGCTGAGGGAACTCTGATCGGGTGTTCATTTCTGACTTGGCGTCGGAAGGTTCCCCTGGATCCTGTCCCAGTCCCCGACAGTGGTACCTGTGTAAAAGATCTTTGGCGGCACTGCCACGCAAGGCTGAGGGAACTGATCGGGTGTTCATTTCTGACTTGGCGTCGGAAGGATCCCCTCGATCCTGTCCGAGTCCCTGACAGTGATACCTGCATAAAGGATCTTTGGCGACAGCGCCATGCAAGGGATAATGGGCAGAATCAGGTGTTCATTTCTAACTTGGAGTTGGAAGGTTCCCCTCAATCCTGTCCGAGTCCCCAACAGTGGTACCTGTGTAAAAGATCTTTGGCGGCGTGCTGCCACACAAGGCTGAGGAAACTGATCGGGTGTTCATCTCTGACTTGGAGTTGGAAGGTAACTCTGATTGGGTGTTCATCTCTGACTTGGAGTTGGAAGGTTCCTCTCGATCCTGTCTGAGTCCCCGACAGTGGTACCTGTGTAAAAGATCCTTGGAGGCACTGCCACGCAAGGCTGACAGAACTCTGATCAGGTGTTCATATTTGACTTGGAGTCGGAAGGTTCCCCTCGATCCTGTCCGAGTCCCCGACAGTGATACTTGCGTAAAAGATCTTTGGTGGCGGTGCCACGCAAGGGATAATGGGCAGAATTGGGTGTTCATTTCTGACTTGGAGTTGGAAGGTTCCCCTCGACCCTGTCCGAGTCCCTGACGCTGATACCTGGATGCAGTGAATGCCTGCCCCTCTTCAGCGAAGGAACTGGGCTACCTGCGGTGCAGGGTCTCGCACACCGCGGTGCAGGTGTGAAGTTGGAGCGGCGGGGTCGGTCGTGGGGCTATTCTTGCTGTAACTTATGTAAGAGTCTAGAGTGCAGTCGCTGTTTATTGGCTGCAGATGGATTCTACAATTTGTACAAACAATGGAGGATAACACTAATGACGGAATGGGACACCAACAGCAAAGTTGCATTGCATGTTGAAAGCCTAGCTATGGCTGTTTATTCCGGGGTGGGGGTGGGGGGGGGGCTCTGTGAAATGCCATGCAAACAGGCAGCTACGCGTACAAGAATACCGGTAACACTAATGATGGAACTGCACACTGACAGCTACGGAAGTCGCAGATTGGTGGAAGTCCCATAAATCAGAGTTGTATTGCACTTAGGGGAGGGAGAAGAAAGTATTTCCCCACTAAATCAAAGCGCTAAATCTTGTCCATAGAGACTATTCTAAATCTAAGTGCATAAAAAGAAAAGAAAGAAATTCTAAATCTAAGTGCATAAAAAGAAAAGAAAGAAAGTATTTGTAAAGCGTTAAAACTTGTCCGTAGAGACGATTCTAAATCTAAGTGCATAAAAAGAAAAGAGAGAAAGTATTTGTAAAGCGCTAAATCTTATCCATAGAGAATATTCTGAGTGCATGCACAGAAAAAAGAAAGAAAGAAAAAAATTAAAGGAATAAAAGTATTTGTAAAGCGCTAAATCTTGTCCATAGAGACTATTCTAAATGTAAGTGCATGAAAAGAAAGAAAGTATTTGTAAAGCGCTAAATCTTGTCCATAGAGAATATTTTAAATCTAAGTGCATAAAAAGAAAAGAAAGAAAGTATTTGTAAAGTGCTAAATCTTATCCATAGAGAATATTCTGAGTGCATGCACAGAAAAAAGAAAGAAAGAAAAAAATTAAAGGAATAAAAGTATTTGTAAAGCGCTAAATCTTGTCCATAGAGACTATTCTAAATGTAAGTGCATGAAAAGAAAGAAAGTATTTGTAAAGCGCTAAATCTTGTCCATAGAGAATATTCTAAATCTAAGTGCATAAAAAGAAAAGAAAGAAAGTATTTGTAAAGTGCTAAATCTTATCCATAGAGAATATTCTGAGTGCATGCACAGAAAAAAGAAAGAAAGAAAAAAATTAAACTGCTAAATCTTATCCATAGAGAATATTCTGAGTGCATGCACAGAAAAAAGAAAGAAAGAAAAAAATTAAAGGAATAAAAGTATTTGTAAAGCGCTAAATCTTGTCCGTAGAGACTATTCTAAATCTAAGTGCATAAAAAGAAAAGAAAGAAAGTATTTGTAAAGTGCTAAATCTTATCCATAGAGAATATTCTAAGTGCATGCACACAAAAAAGAAAGAAAGAAAAAAATTAAACGAATAAAAGTATTAAAGAGTTTTTTTGTGAAACGTGCAACATGAATACCATTACCAGGCATGTTTATCTTATAAATAAAGAAGTGTGTGTTTGTGTGTGCATGCCAGGTATTATAAATAATGGAGACTGACTGTGGGTCTGACTGTGCATGTATTAAATATGTTATCATTATTATAAATAAGGAAGAGCATTTGTAGGCTTGACTGTGCATACATGTATCGACGGTATTATAAATAAAGAAGAGTCTCTGTGCGTGCGTGTCGAGTATTATACATAATAATAATAATAGGGAATTTTAGAGCACTTTCGGAACCTCAAAGTCCTTTACAAATCAAAGAAAAACATACAGTGTGCAAATACACTACACAAATCAATGGCACATGAACAAGCAAACAAAAGATACCCAAAAAACCAGTAAACGAGAGTGTGGATCTGACAGTGCACGTGTCGACTATGATTAATGATTAATTCTTAATAAGGAAGAGTCTCTGTTGGTGGATCACACTCCGTGTGTGTCAGCGCCATGCCTTGGTGCTGAACCTGTTGAGATGAAACTTGGTGTGAAGATCTCATGGGCCGAACCTGTTGAGATGAAACTTGGTGTGAAGATCTCATCGGCCGAACCTGTTCAGATGAAACTTGGTGTGAAGATCTCATCGGCTGAACCTGTTCAGATGAAACTTGGTGTGAAGATCTCATGGGCCGAACCTGTTCAGATGAAACTTGGTGTGAAGATCTCATGGCCGAACCTGTTCAGATGAAACTTGGTGTGAAGATCTCATCGGCCGAACCTGTTCAGATGAAACTTGGTGTGAAGATCTCATGGGCTGAACCTGTTGAGATGAAACTTGGTGTGAAGATCTCATGGGCTGAACCTGTTCAGATGAAACTTGGTGTGAAGATCTCATGGGCCTAACCTGTTGAGATGAAACTTGGTGTGAAGATCTCATGGGCTGAACCTGTTGAGATGAAACTTGGTGTGAAGATCTCATGGGCTGAACCTGTTGAGATGAAACTTGGTGTGAAGATCTCATGGGCCTAACCTGTTGAGATGAAACTTGGTGTGAAGATCTCATGGGCTGAACCTGTTCAGATGAAACTTGATGTGAAGATCTCATGGGCCGAACCTGTTCAGATGAAACTTGGTGTGAAGATCTCATCGGCCGAACCTGTTCAGATGAAACTTGGTGTGAAGATCTCATCGGCCGAACCTGTTCAGATGAAACTTGGTGTGAAGAGCTTGTGGGCTGAAAGGGAAGAAACTTGGATCAGCTGTTCGTTTCTGACTTTGAGAGTTCATTCAGTCCAGTCCCAGGCCCCGGTAAAACGGTAATAAATGCCAGTCCCTACTCAGGTCAGGAACAGGACTACTAACCTGCTTTTTCAAGGTCGCGCTGTGTGGTACCGTCTGGTCCAGGAGTATGTTATATGTCTGCATCTAATACCAGTGTGTATGTGCGCATGCTTTGCAAAGAAGGGGGGGGGGGGGGGGGGGAGTGTAAAGTGGGGAGGGGTTGAAAAGGGAAGATATGTTTAAACTGCAAAATTATACGGCTTTATGTGTTTTGAAAAGGGGGAAAATAAATTGAAAGCATAAAATTATAGGGCTGTGTGTGTGTGTGTTTTGCAAAGGGGGAATAAATCAGTTTAAAACATAAACTTACAGGGGTGTGTGTGAGTGCTTAGCAAAGGGGCAATAAATTAGTTTAAAGCATAAAATCACAGGGCTGTGTGTGTATGTTTAGCAAAGGGGCAATAAATCAGTTTAAAGCACAAAATCACAGGGCTGTGCGTGTGTTTAGCAAGGGGGGGGGGGGTAATTAAAATGTAAACTTACATGGTTGTGGTTCTGTGGACAGATTTTTGTGTCGGATTTGAAACACTTTCAAAACTTCATTGGTTAGTCTACCCAACTGGCAAATCCGTCCACCCAACCAGGAGTCCATAGTGCCGCACATTTGTGCTGCTTGCTTTTAGAACGCGGTGATGAATCCAGAGTGGTTAGACTTGTTGGCTTTCGTGGTCTTAAGTGATAAGCTCTGACCTGCCAATAATGGTTGTTGTTCCAAAGTTTGCTCTTAACTCCCTTAGCTGATTGCTGTGTGTAAATTTCAGAGTGGTGGGGGAATGATGTCGAGATTAAATATGTTGACATACCAAAAATTGGGTGTTTTTGAATCTTGGTAGCTGCGACATGTATCAGAAATTGGGAGTTTTTGAATCGTGGTAGCCATGACATATATATATATATTGAAAATTGGGTGTTTTTGAATCTTAGTAGCAGCTTTCTTTATTGTCAGCCCGAACTTAACATGTAGACGTAAATAGATTTAAAAGAAAATCATTTCACAAAAATGGCAACAAACGTCTCACAGTAGAACGACAAAGAAAATACAACGGCAGAAGAAAAACAGAAGAAAAGCACAAAAGTTGACAAAGCATTAGTACAGCAAAGGACCTAGCATGTGTCATATTGCCTGGGTATTACTGACATATTGGTCTAATACTGTAATAGTAGTATTACTATAGTACTGATGTATACTCCTTACCACAAATATATTCATCAGTACCAGAAAACCCCACATACACTACCACACTTGGAGTGGGTGGGGGTCTTACTGTGTATAGCTGACAATACCCATGCAGATTATTTTTTTTAATGGGTGGTGGGGGGGGGGGGGGGGGTATGTTCCTGGTAATGTACATGCAGCAGTATAAACTCTCAGCATTTAGAAACCAAGCAAAATAAATATGGATTATACTGTGAGCCCGTGACAGAAAAGTTTTTGGTCAGAAGTGGGACATGTTGCGCCAAAAATCAACCCAAATTAAGCGTTTCTTAATCTCATCAATCGCAAGTGCTGTGTTTGAAGTAAACCTGTCAATCATTTAGAAAAAAACATTCTGATCCGAGCCTGTGCTTTTGTGTGACGTCAAAATGGGGGCAGGTCTGCTTTTGATGAATATGTCAATGGCCACAGTGGATGCCATAATATATGATAACAGTGCAGAGAAATCGTTAAGTTTGTATTTCAGTAATTAAAATACATACTTTTGTTGGTTTTAGGAAGTTTTGCATATCGCCAATGAAGAATTCATTTGGTGGATTTTCCGTACCTTGTATTTACTCGCATGCCAGGTGAGAGTTACTGCAGGCGACTTGGGTCTTTTCCTTCTCAGTGTTGCCAGTCACATCATTGTGGGGCATTTAATTTAGAAACATTCATCCATCATTACAGTATTCCTCTCCCTCACTCATTCACACGTCTTTATATGATTTTTTCCCCTACATGTACATCCGGCATTATCCCCTTTCTCTTTGGTCACAGTAATACTGTAGTATACACATTTTCGTTTTTAAGCTTTGTCACATTTAAACTGTGATTGTGGTTATTAAAAGTGTTAGCGAAAGGGAATCAGGAGGGAGACGGATTATGGTTATTCAAAGTGTTAGCCAAAGGGAATCCGGAGGGAGACGGATTATGGTTATTCAAAGTGTTAGCCAAAGGGAATCAGGAGGGAGACGGATTATGGTTATTCAAAGTGTTAGCCAAAGGGAATCAGGAGGGAGACGGATTATGGTTATTCAAAGTGTTAGCCAAAGGGAATCCAGAGGGAGACAGGATTATGGTTATTCAAAGTGTTAGCCAAAGGGAATCAGGAGGGAGATGGATTATGGTTATTCAAAGTGTTAGCCAAAGGGAATCAGGAGGGAGACGGATTATGGTTATTCAAAGTGTTAGCCAAAGGGAATCAGGAGGGAGACGGATTATGGTTATTCAAAGTGTTAGCCAGAGGGAATCAGGAGGGAGACGGATTATGGTTATTCAAAGTGTTAGCCAAAGGGAATCCCGGAGGGAGACGGATTATGGTTATTCAAAGTGTTAGCCAAAGGGAATCAGGAGGGAGACGGATTATGGTTATTCAAAGTGTTAGCCAAAGGGAATCCAGAGGGAGACGATTATGGTTATTCAAAGTGTTAGCCAAAGGGAATCAGGAGGGAGACGGATTATGGTTATTCAAAGTGTTAGCCAGAAAGGGGAAACAGGAGGGAGACGGATTATGGTTATTCAAAGTGTTAGCCAAAGGGAATCCAGAGGGAGACGGATTATGGTTATTCAAAGTGTTAGCCAAAGGGAATCCAGAGGGAGACAGATTATGGTTATTCAAAGTGTTAGCCAGAGGGAATCAGGAGGGAGACGGATTATGGTTATTCAAAGTGTTAGCCAGAGGGAATCAGGAGGGAGATGGAGTATGGTTATTCAAAGTGTTAGCCAGAGGGAATCAGGAGGGAGACGGAGTATGGTTATTCAAAGTGTTAGCCAAAGGGAATCAGGAGGGAGACAGAATTAGAAACGACTTGTTCAGTTGTTATACAGCTTGTAGAAGTGAGGTTTAAAAAAAAGAGAAAAAAGAAGAAGATTTTTTATTAAATGCAGTGAGTGTACAGCGGAACCTTTGATGAGCCAGTTTGGCCTGGTGGTGAGGTTTTAGGCTTGTAAGCAGACATCATGTTTGTTTGTTTTCTCTGCCTCAGTTCTCTGTTCTGTTGAGAAGTTGTGGTTTATGAACAGTCTTGTGACTTTGCTTCTCACATTTGATGAAATATTCAAGCGGCTCATGTCGCTGCCCATCTTAATGCAGAATCATTCCAGTGGTGGCTGTAAGTGTAGTATTATGTAGAGCTCCACCCCACCCCCCCACCTCCTGGGATTTTGGTCTGTGCCTGGTCTGTTCTGTTCATTTTCCAGAGACAGCTTGGCGCTAAACGTTCAAGTCAGACTATCAGACAAGTGGAACCTTGCAGTGTACATGTATGGCAGAACGGCTTGTTCCTAACAGCAGTGTGAGATAGTGAAAAGGACGGGGAAAGAGTTCCTAAGCAAGTGTGAAATAGTGAAAAGGACGGGGAAAGAGTTCCTAAGCAAGTGTGAAATAGTGAAAAGGACGGGGAAAGAGTTCCTAAGCAAGCGTGAAATAGTGAAAAGGACAAGGAAAGAGTTTTTAAACAAGCGTGAAATAGTGAAAAGGACAAGGAAAGAGTTTTTAAACAAGCGTGAAATAGTGAAAAGGACAAGGAAAGCGTTTTTAAACAAGCGTGAAATAGTGAAAAGGACAAGGAAAGCGTTTTTAAACAAGCGTGAAATAGTGAAAAGGACAAGGAAAGCGTTTTTAAACAAGCGTGAAATAGTGAAAAGGACAAGGAAAGCGTTTTTAAACAAGCGTGAAATAGTGAAAAGGACAAGGAAAGCATTTTTAAACAAGCGTGAAATAGTGAAAAGGACAAGGAAAGAGTTTTTAAACAAGTGTGAATTAGTGAAAAGGACAAGGAAAGAGTTCCTAAACCAAAGTGTGCAGTAGTGAAAAGGACAGGCAAAGAGTACATGTCATGTTTTCACCCCGGCACAGGACCTATTCAAACCCCACATCCCCGTCCTTACCTGGCCTACTCAAATGTGTGTGTGTGTGTGTGGGGGGGGGGGGGGGGGGGCGCAAACAGAACCTGAAAAACCATGAAAAGTCTGCAGTACTTAGAGTGGAGTTTGGTCATGAATCCGCCATCTACTGGGCTGTTGGGGCGCAAAGTTGGGTATCTGATACACATCGTGATAACAATGCAGCCCTGACAATGGCAAATTCTCCTTCTCCAGGAAACTGCACTGGCTCCCGTTTCTAGCCTGCATTGGGGCCACGTGAACAAGGTTATCTGCCTGTGCTTTGTGCCCCGTAGAATGGCCCTCAGTTTCCCCTTGATTTCTGATTAAGGTATTGTATGTAAATATTATCACGCTCTGTTCATTCCCATTGCTGATTTCGGGTCCGAGCCGACGATAAAACAATTCAGTCTGGGAGGTAAATGAGTAAAGAATGCTGGGTCGTGTAGACTGGAAGACGGTTGGTTAGGTAGGTCCTTTGCCGTTTTCAGTGCAGGTTTCTCGGCTTCGGAGCTATTTGCGGGAGGTGTTACAGGAATGGTCATTAGTACTTGTCCCCACTTAGATTGACAGGCCTTTGTTAGGCTGCTCCGTACTGGGCGTTCGGTTCGTCCACTTGCTAACCTTATCTTGCTGGCTAGATAGTTAGACAGATAATAGTTGGACAGATAATATTTGCAGGACTACCTACCTGTACAGGTAGTTGGGGAGTTGATAACAGTGCCCATGTGTGTGACACTAACTGGGAATAGCTGGGTAGTTGTCAGTACAAGGCAGTGCCAAATTGACTAACTACTAGTGTAAGTATAGTGACCAAATGTGTGACACTAACTGGGACTAGCTGGGTAGTTGTCAGTACAAGACAGTGCCAAACTGACTAACTACTAGTGTAAGTATAGTGACCAAATGTGTGACACTAACTGGGACTAGCTGGGTAGTTGTTAGTACAAGACAGTGCCAAACTGACTAACTACTAGTGTAAGTATAGTGACCAGATGTGTGACACTAACTGGGACTAGCTGGGTAGTTGTTAGTACAAGGTAGTGCCAAATTGACCAACTACTAGCGTAAGTATAGTGACCAAATGTGTGACACTAGCTGGGTAGTTGTTAGTACAAGGTAGTGCCAAATTGACTAACTACTAGTGTAAGTATAGTGACCAAATGTGGGAATAGCTGGGTAGTTGTTAGTACAAGGTAGTGCCAGATTGACTGAATGACACTAACTGGGAATAGCTAGGTAGTTGTTAGTAGAAGGTAGTGCCAGATTCACTAACTACTAGCGCAAGTAGATTGAGCAAATTGGACTTAAGTTGGGTTTATCACTAAACTGAGTCTGTGGTGTTAATGTGTGCAGCATGTTACCAATACCATGTTGTGTTGCTTCTTGGTGATGTTTTGTTGAGATCCAAACACATAAATGGTTAAAAAGAATGCTAATTTAATTACAAATTATGATGATACAAAACATCTTTCTCAAAGCAACAAAATGGTTAAACAGTTAGATGGTGATGGTTGAAAATGTATTTATCTGGTTGGGACATGCTGAATGCCTGGAGTGTTTGGAAGATGTTTTGTTGAGTTGTTTTTTTTTTTGTTTTTTTTTAACCTGGTATTGAATAGTTTATAGTTAGAAGGAGGGGTGAACAATGCCAGCATCTCCTAGCTCAGTGTTCTGTCAAGCGGTAATTTCTGTTTTTTACTGGTTAAGATCTGCACATATGGGGGGGGGGGGGGGGGGGGGGGGGTGTCTGGTGTGATCACTTTATACATGTCACATTGGTTTGAAAAACATCTGGTGCAATCGCTGGCCACTTTATAGGTGACACACCAGTTTGAAAAACATCTGATGCAATCACTGGCCACTTTGTAGATGTCACACCAGTTTGTAAAATGTCTATTGTGATCACTGAACACATACACACACACACACACACACACACACTCATAAGTATTAAAACATGATGCACATTGAGATAGTGCTCTATGGTTATCAATTTAACAAGCTAATGCGCAGTGTACACATCATGTTTTCAAACATGACAGTGTGCAAAGTATGTGCACACCATATCACAGCCTGCTTTGTTTCAGTGGGTAAATTTTGGGGCATAATTGGTTCTGCATCCAACAACCCGTTTCTCATTGAAATGTGAGAAGTACTGTCAGACTGGAGCAGATGTGTCAGTGACTGCTACTCATTCGGTATGTTCCTGTCCCTCTCTCTGTTGACTATGACAGTACGAGTGTGATGCATCTTGATGTGTGAATCCAACTTGTTGGAATGGTTTGAGGTCTTCAGTGGGATGCGGGGTGGTGTCAGTCTGTAGAAGTGTTCGTTTTCTTCTGACCAGGAGCCGCTGTCGTGATGGCAGCAAGTAAGTAAACACAATAACAATATACTTCATTCATCCCAGCGGGAAATTAAAGCTGTTGTTCGGTCGCACAACGAAGAACATATATCAATAGTTCTAAGTCATGAAACACACTCTTAGACATACGCCCCCCTTTCTCTCAATCTGCATACACTAATAGCAAACCCAGAATTACCTGAAATAATGCTTTCTCTGTCAAACCAAAAGGTAAAAACTCTCAAATTAAATAAAAATCATTAGGTTCATTTGAGAGTTTTTACGTTTTTGGTTTGACGGAGAAAGCATTATTTCAGGTAATTTTGGGTTTGCCATTAGTGTATGTCCTTTATGTCCACAGAAGAAGAAGAAGACATAAAGTGTTGCTTGACGTCCACAGAAGCGAGGTGGCTTATTAGGGACGGGCATGATGGCAGCGTCAGAACTACCATTTTTATACCATGTTAGTTGTTACGGCAGCTTAAACTTTAAAAAAAATGTGACTAGGAGTTCTTTAACTTAAACTTTAAAAAAGAAAAAGAGGATGTACCTCTGGTGGAGTTTATACAGTACCTTGTATTCACACGCATGCCAGGTGAGAGTTACTGTAGGCAACATTGGGTCTTTGTTGTTGTACTTGCGTTGTGTATTTTGACTTTGAGCACTGATTAACACCCTTGTGTGTTGATTCTGGAAAAAAATGCGTATAATTTTGGCCAGCTGGATAAACCTGTTTGCGCTCCACACATGCTATTTTCAGTGTCCTCACTGTTTAGAAGATAAGCGTGATTAAATGGGCCATTTGTTCCTTATAGTTAATAGTATAAGTATGGGCCCAGGGCAGTATAGAAGGGACTACCTTGTTTTATTGCATGTGGAATTGTTGTGTGTGCCGTGTAAGCTACCGTGTTGTGTCCAGAACTGTGATTTAGTGACCTGTGTTGTGTCCAGACCAGTGATCCAGCTTCTGTGATTTAGTGACCTGTGTTGTGTCCAGACCTGTGATCCAGCATCTGTGATTTAGTGACCTGTGTTGTGTCCAGAACTGTGATCCAGCTTCTGTGATTTAGTGACCTGTGTTGTGTCCAGAACTGTGATCCAGCATCTGTGATTTAGTGACCTGTGTTGTGTCCAGACCTGTGATCCAATGTCTGATTTAGTGACCTGTGTTGCATCCAGACCTGTGATTTAGTGACTTGTGTTGTGTCCAGACCTGTGATCCAATGTCTGTGATTTAGTGACCTGTGTTGTGTCCAGACCAGTGATCCAGCGTCTGTGATTTAGTGACCGGTGTTGTGCCCAGACCTGTGTCTGTGATTTAGTGACCTGTGTTGTGTCCAGACCTGTGATCCACTGTCTGTGATTTAGTGACCTGTGTTGCATCCAGACCTGTGATCTTAAGTGCTGTGTTGTGTCGACCTGTGTGATCCAAGTCTGTGATTTAGTGACCGTGTTGTGTCCAGACCTGTGATCCAATGTCTGTGATTTAGTGACCGGTGTTGTGCCCAGACCTGTGATCCTGTGTCTGTGATTTAGTGACCTGTGTTGTGTCCAGAACTGTGATCCAGTGTCTGTGATTTAGTGACCTGTGTTGTGTCCATAACTGTGATTTAGTGACCTGTGTTGTGTTCAGAACTGTGATCCAGTGTCTGTGATTTTGTGACCTGTGTTGTGTCCAGACCTGTGGATTTAGTGACCTGTGTTGTGTCCAGACCTGTGATCCAGTGTCTGTGATTTAGTGACCTGCGATTCGAACTGGTGTAAAACTAAAAGAATGATGAATATGTGATATATCCTGAGGTGACCCTGTGTTGTTGATATGTTGCTAAAATCCAGGAAGTAGCAAACTAACTGAGCAAATTAGTTCTACTTGCATGAAAAGTTAATTGAGATTAGGGGGGGGGGGGGGGGGGGTGTAGTTGATGTGCCCAAAGTGGGTGACTGGGTTAAAAAATAAAATAAAATAAAATTCAAGGAAGAAGGGGAAAAAAAGAGTGAACTATCTGCAGACCTGCCCAAGGAAGAAGAAGAAAAAAAGAGCGAACTATCTGCAGACCTGCCCGTCCTCCGGTCTCCAAGGATTGGACAGATTAAGAGGGAAATGTTGCTGTGTGTTGATAGAAACGTGCAGGTTGGGATTGTACTAGCGGGACACAAACCTGGTGTACAGGTCTGGCGTCACTTCAGGGTAGAAATGCAGTAGTCTTTGTAAGGAGCCTACAGCAATCAGGTGCCAAGGAAGGCAAGGGTCAGTGGAGAGGCTGATAAGGAGCATGATGAAATAATCCACCTCAATATAATGTTCAGTGCCCTGATTGGCAGATAAGGAATCCCCAGCCGGTCCACCCCAGTGTAATGCAGTGACTGATAAGGAGTAAAGGACTGTGAAGCACTGTGGGTGTGTGGGGATTTCTCGCCCAGTCCTACCCTCATACAGCTGCTATTGATATGGAGCTTTGGAGTCAACCTCAGTGTAATGCAGGCTGAGGGATAGATTTTATATTATAAGGAACCAGGTGGGTAATGCAGGCAGAGGGATAGATTTTATAAGGAACCAGGTCCACCTCAGTATAACTCTGGTGATGCAGGAATGCAGGTGGAAATCCAGCAACTTGGGTTGGATTCTGATACCGAAATGCTCAGTAACTTACTATAACCCTGGTGATGCAGGAGTGTAGGTGGAAATCCAGCAGCGTGGGTTGGATTCTGATAACAAAATGCTGGAAGAGTGAGTCCCTTTCTCTCTGGGACACGCTCAAGCTTTGTCTTCCTTGAAATCTCAGCTCAAGACTCGCGTTTTCTCTCTTCTCCTAACAGTAACACCTGCAGCTGCCTCCAGCTGTGTGTGTGTGTGTGCGTGTGTGTGTGTGTGTATTGGGAAGGGGGCAATGTTTGATGACGAAATTTGTGTATATATTAATGTCATGTGTTTTGATGTTGGTTGTTTTTACCTCATATGAAAAACACATGTCTAGGGCTCCTTTGAGAAAGGGTACTCTAAGACCCCATTATTATTATTGTTGTTGTTATTATTGGGGGGTGGGGGGGTGAGAGTAGCAACCCCCAAACCAGACAAATAATAGAAGAAATCCTGGAATAGCTGAAAAGATAGCACCTACGGAACTAGGCATTGGTATGACTATAATGTGATCCAGTTTGAGGTTTGTTGTTCCTTGTGGGCACTGTGCATGTCATATCTTTCATATTAATTTCGTGTCTCAGTACAATTGTTCTTGTAGATCTTTGCAGTAAGCATGCACTTCTAATAATGAACACAACCCATCCACCAGGGGTGGGCTAGGGCTTTGGTCCTTGTCCACTGGCAGATCAGCCAGAAATAATAATGATTAAAGTATTTTTTTAAAGCGTAAAATCTTGTCCATGGAGTCTGTTCTAAGCACATACGCAAGCACACACACGCAGGCACCCACACAGGCACCTGCACACACAAACATTCAGACTGTGCAAAGCTCAATATACACATGACTTAAAATGGGCAGCAAACAGAGACTTGAGATGGACGAAAACAGCAGCACGGAACGGAAAACGTGGCAGGTCTACAGTTTTGGGAAAAGAAGTATTTTTAGGTTACATTTGAATGAGTTCAGAGAGGATTTCTGTTGGAGAGGAAGGGGAAGGTCATTCCAAGTAGATGACCAATTGATGAGTCAGTCATGGTAGGAATGATTATGGCAGTGATGGAAGAGGATGGTGTTAGCGGTTCAAAGCATACATAAAAGAAGCCCCATAGTGAAGAACAAGTGTGTATGCACTTTTGCAGTTTGATATGGAGGGAGAGAGAGAGAGTGTGTGTGTGTGTGTGTGTGGTCCGTCGTAACACTTTTGTGAAGATTAGGTTCAGACAGGATTCTGCTGTTAAAAGTGGCATGCATGCCATGCAAAATACTTGACCTCCTGATTTCGGAAGTAACTTATTCTTGTGCTGAACTAGCCTGGTGACCTGCTGCAGAGAAATTGTTCTGAATATTCACCAAAGTGGTGTACTTGTTTGGCTGTTAGTGGCTGGTGCCATGTGAAACTGCTGCCATCTCGGTGTGTTGTGTGTACACCATGCAACTATGCACCATTTCACATCACTTCATGCAAAGCCACATACATAGGGTGCATGCATGTTTAGGTACAGCTACACTTTTGGCAGAATGACCAGGATATTTTATGTGCTAGTGCGGTAGCAGGGGGGTGGAATGAATACCGAAATAAGAGTCAACACAGAAGGTTGACCCTAGAGAAGAAAATTCTCCCACGGACGGATCCTGCAGTAACTTGAACTGGCAGCCTTTGGATCACTGAACCTGCAGCCTTTGGATCACAAGTCCAGCACTCTAACCACTCAGCTATCCCCACTCCCTGTGCTGCCTTCGTCAGTGTCGTGACTGCTGCATCCCCATCTCTGGTAATCACGGTGATGCTGGACATAGGCGCAGGCTGACAGTTCATTAACTAATTGCTTGTGTATATAGCGCTATTCTCTGCTTTCCAGCAGTCTGTATGCACTCTTGTCACAGGTGGTTCTCAGCGAGTGACTTCAGTTTTTTATGGCATGTTTTGAATATTCACCAAGGTTGTTGCAGTGCTAATACGTAACCCTCTCCCACAAAACCAGTCCTAAATCCCCGATGTTGATCAGTCCTAGGGACAGAAATAGCCACTGGGGGTCTAGGTGTGTGTGTGTGTGTGTGTGTGTGTGTGTGTGTGTGTGTGTGTGTGTGTGTGTGTGTGTGTGCTTGCAGAATTACATTCTTTAGGCCTTAAATTGTCAAATTAGCTGTATTTTCTGTCAGAAATGGCACCAGAAAACAACAACAACAAACAACAGCCTTGAAACACCTGGTTTGAATGCTCCCACCCGCGAGTAAAGGTGCTAGTGTTAGGCAGAATGACCCACATTTGGCTGAATAAAATGTATTTTGTACACCCACAGAACCCCAGCACGTTGTACAGCTTTGTCCAGTTTATTACCTTTAAACAATTCTGAAAGTTTGGCTAGCTCTAAGCCTGAACTCCCAATCCCATTGCTGCGGAAAATATGTAAAATGACAAACTCTTTCAGGGCTGTTTTCTCAAAACGGCTGCCTTAACACTTAGCAACTTGAAACAACCACAGCTTCAATAATAATTTTACTACAGTATTCATTTAAACACACGTGCGCGCGCGCGCACACACACACACACACACACACACACTCACACACACACACACATACACACACACACACACACAACTCCAAAACAGCAGGGCTGCAGTTTTCAAAATTATGCACTTGTATCTCAAAATACCCAAATGCAGCTTAGACCGAGTTCGTGGGAGAGGGTCACGTGTCTGGATGATCAGCCCTCACAGACACTGGCCCCTGAATGCTGAGCGCATGGTGGGGAAAAACTGTGCATGCTGCACCAAGGGTTGGGCTGTTCTGTCTGACAGTCTCTAATAATAAGAATACTGTACTCTTTTATGTTTTCTTTCTTCCAGTTGGAGCACATAACCCATTACAAAGCGAAAAAACAAAACAGTCAACTTCCACGCACGTGCGCCCACACACGTACACACACACACACACACACACACACAGGGATAGCTTGAAGAGGTGAGATGATTTGAAAGATGGGAGTGTGTTTTAGGGAGACTGTTCCAGACGGATGGTGCAGCTCCTCTCTGCCCCTTTCGTGAACAGGGTTTAGTCACGGTACACCCAGGACACAGTTCCTCCTAGTCTTACAACACTCACGTTGCTGGTGAAAGCTGGGTCATATATATATAAGGCTGTTCATGGGTACCATAAATCTCTGTATGGCTGAAATGTTTATTGGCAAGCACAATTGCTGGATAATGGCTCTTGACTCTCTTGAATGGCCTTTTTTCTGTCGCAAGTTTTTGACCTCTGGTGACAGAAAATCTGCTGTCAGGAAGCAGTCATCTGATTGTGGTAACACTTAAGCAGCGGAATCTATGATGATTGCTATATATAGTGCTAAGCAGTGGAATCTATGATGATTTCTGTAGTCCTTAGCAGTGGAATCCATGATGATTGCTTTAGTGCTAAGCAGTGGAATCCACGATGATTGCTATAGTGCTTAGCAGTGGAATCCATGATGATTGCTGTTGTGCTGAGCGTGAATGCATGATGATTGCAGTTGTGCTAAGCGTGAATCCATGATGATTGCAATTATACTAAGCGGGAAGCCATGATGATTGCAGTTGTGCTAAGCGGGAATCCATGATGATTGCTATAGTGCTAAGCAGTGGAATCCATGATGATTGCTATGGTGCTATGCAGTGGAATCCATAATGATTGCTATGGTGCTTAGCAGTGGAATCCATGATGATTGCTATGCAGTGGAATCTATGATGATTGATATGGTGCTTAGCAGTGGAATCCATGATGATTGCTATGGTGCTTAGCAGTGAAATCCATGATGATTACTGTGGTGCTTAGCCGTGGAATCCATGATGATTGCTATAGTGCTAAGCAGTGGAATCCATGATGATTGCTATGGTGCTATGCAGTGGAATCCATGATGATTGCTATGGTGCTTAGCAGTGGAATCCATGATGATTGCTATGGTGCTTAGCAGTGAAATCCATGATGATTACTGTGGTGCTTAGCCGTGGAATCCATGATGATAGCTATAGTGCTAAGCAGGAATCCCTGTTGATTGCTATAGCTGTTCATGGGAAAGTGCTTTCTGTTTCCCCACATGACATATTTAATATTTATTATTATGACACCCTGTGTAAGTTCCAACTGTTCCTGTATTCTCATGCATAGCAGCGTTCTCAGAATGAACATTGCTTGTAAGCGTAACATGTCTTCGCGACTGTTCTGGGAAAGAAACTGCACAAGGGGTACAAATTCTTTAGGTTGAAGAAAAAAGAAGAAGAAAAGAAAAAAATGAACTGCCACATTTACAGTCTTGCTTCACTGTCCATGAAACCAGATTTGCCAACGACTGCACCTTCTTTTTGAAAACCCCCCAAAACTTCTGCATGATTTTTACTGGTTTAGGGTAGCAGGAAGACTATCATTTCTCGGGAGCTGCCACAAGTATCATTTTTGTTGCGACAAACATGTGTTTGTTGCGACAAAACAAATCTTTTGTCGCGACAAAAGTATGCTTGTTGCGGTAAACATCTTTTCCTCCAAACACAGGTTTGTCACGATAAAAATAATTGTCACGACAAACATAATTTTGTCACAACAAATGTTTTGTTGCAGCAAGCATACTTTTGTCGTGACAAAAGATGTGTTTGGGTTTGTCGCGGCAAAAATGATACTTGTGGCAGCTCCTGCCAATGATAGAAGACAGGGGGTTTGGTTTACTGGGAAGCTAGACGTGAAGGTTGTGTTGTTGGTGTTCCTGGTGGGACTGGGAAGAGCTGTTTAACGGCACTGTGGTTTTCCAAGTCCAAGGTGTGAAAAAGAAAATGGTCCCATTGAGTTTGAGCAGAATGTTTTCAGTCTCGAGGTAATACTGGTTTAATGAACATAATAATAAATAATGGATTCTTAGAGTGCCTAACTCACACAAGCCCTAAGCGTACATGCACAGGCCCTAAGCGCTTACACAGTCTTTAAATGTACATATATTTTGTAAATTTAACGCATACAACATGAATGCACACACCCCCACACATGCGTGCACACAACACGTGCGCGCGCACACGCACACACACACACACAGTCATATATCAGGGCAGTGGGACTGAAGCAAAGAGGGTTTGAATCCAGAACATTGCCTGATTGTGGTTTGGGGCATGCCTGGTTCAGTGATTGTGGTGGGGTTGACATGCATTGACAACCAGTCTGAAGATACCACAATGGACTGGTCCCGAGTAGACAGGCGAGGGATTGAAATGTAAATCGAACCCCTTCCACACCCTTTATAGAGGGGTCGACTTGCACTGATAAGTTCTGTAGTAAAGGGTGCATTGCAATGGAGCGTTGTGGGTTGAGAGGTGGCAAGTTGAGACCTATACTGGACCTATAAGAGCAGGAGGTATAAATTGTATTGCAGGATCGGGCTGATCTCAGTGTGTGCGTGCGCTGCCAGCGTGGTGGCATCGGTCCCCACTGTGTGGAAGGTCTGGCATTGGGGTACCCGGGGTACCTGATATACCTGCTCTGGAATGCCGAGTGGGATTGGGAAGGCTGTTGTTGGCGTGCTGTACATCTTTGAAAGGTAATGAGTTTCTGCTGTGTGTGTGTGCAGGCTTGCCTTAGTATGTTTGTGTGTGTGCAGGCTTGTCTTAGTATGTGTGTGTCTGTTGGTGAGTGTGTGTGTGTGTGTGTGTGTGTGTATGCGCACAGGCTTGTCTTAGGACATGTGCACGTCTGTTAGTGTTGAGTGTGTTTTTGTGTGTGCGTGCAGGCATGCCTTAGTATGTGTGTGTCTGTTGGTGAGTGTGTGTGTGCGCACGCACAGGCTTGTCTTAGGACACGTGCATGTCTGTTAGTGTTGAGTGCACAGGCTTGCCATAGTACATGTACGCGTGTGTGTGTGTGTGTGTGTGTGTGTGTGTGTGTGTGTTGTACTGGATTGCCCTAGTGCATGTATGTATCCTGCTTTCAAATGACGTACCAGTGACAAAGGGATTTATAATCTCCCGAATACTCTCGTTATGGTTTTACACTTTAATACAAGGTACACTATGCCAGGACGAGAAAATGGTAATGTCTTAAGAGATGGTTTGGCGTATGGACTTTCCTGAGTACTTGACTGCAACCTTGAGGTTGAACTGGACTTAACTGAATCACCTAGTGCAGCATTTGTGATCATGACCTGTCAATAAATGTGGCGCGGTAAGAACTTCAGAATAAATTTTGGAGGTGAAAAGAGTCTGCTTTTGTGTCCCAGGTTTTAATGAGTTTGCTGCAGACTGAGGTAAAAAGGTACCCCCAGTATAAAATATGAAAATAAAACCCATTAAGGCCTTTCTTGTTCATGTTGAAGAATATCTTGAGATTTTTTGCAGTAGGGGTGACTTCCTTTTTTGTCAACATATTGATCGAAGTTTTATGATCGCAGTTTTATGATCGCCTATTGATGTGCATGGAGGGATAAAACTCCAGCTGAACTTTTTTAGAATACGGTCTTCGGCTGTAATTGGTTTCTGTGAGGTGTGCCCTGTGATTAAACAAACTTTTGACTCTGAAGCACTGTATTGTCAGCCGAGGTTAGAGCGGTTAATGTTGGCCAACTTTCGCTTGCACCTCGCAAGCCGGGCCTTGGCATTCGAGAGTGGAATTATTTGCGTATAATTGAAGTCGAAGTAGTTTGTTCATATATTTTTTTCCAGTCGGTTTTTCTGCCTCAAACATTTTTAGACTTTCTTGGGTCTTTCTGTGGAGGAAGTGTAAATTTGTTGTACCCTTATAATTTATAAAAGCTCTGATGCCATGGTGCAGTTAGTTGGTGTGCACCTTGCAAGCCGGGCCTTGGCATTCGAGAGTGGAATTGTTTGCGTATGATTGAAGTCGAAGTAGTTCTTTCATATTTATTTTTACCGACTGTTTTTTCTGCCTCAGACATTTTTAGACTTTCTTGGGTCTTTCTGTGGGGGAAGTGTAAATTTGTTGTACCTTTATAATTTATAAAAGCTCTGATGCCATGGTGCAGTTACTAGAGTTAGTTGGCATGATGCATGTCCCAGTGTGCTTGATGGGACATTAAAATCCAGTTACCAACAAACTGCCTGGAATACGTGTGAGGGTATGTAAGCGTGTCTGCTTGCCTTACGCGTTTGCCTTGATTAACTGTCATGGCTGACATGGCATAAAAAAGAAGACTTTGCATCAAGAAAAAACACACGCGAAATTCCATCTTTGCCTTGTGCATGGACATGTGCATATATATATATATATGTGACTTAGTGCCAAAAGGTGTGCATGAAAACAGGACAAAGAAGGTAGAAAGTAAAATTGACGATACATTGAAACTAGTTGTGTTTTTAGAATGTGCACAATGCTGGGAAAGATTTCTTAAAAGCAAAAGATAAAAACTTGTGCACTTTTGGAGATATTTGCTGACAAAGGTCATAAAAGGCCTCATGTTGTACATGAGATATTACAACATGCATAGTTCATTGTGTCTTCAGTTTTGCACAAGTATGCACAAAATCAAGTCACACTATTAGTGCACATCTCCCCTACTATGTTTGTGCCAAATTTTCAGCGTGTCATGACTGCATCTTGAAATCAGCCACAGCCTGGTTGCTGAAATTATATGTACTGTATATTAAATGTACTGTATATTCATTCAGCATGTGATGACTGCATCTTGAAATCAGCCACAGCCTGGTTGCTGAAATTATATGTACTGTATATTATATGTACTGTATATTCATTCAATCATGCATGTACACTACACAACATTTGAAATAAAAACAGTTTTCAACAATGTTTTATTTTCAACTGAAGTGCATAACCCCTTGCATGAGCACCTTTTGGCACTAAGTCATATAAGAAAAAAGAAAAAGCTAACACAAAATGTAGACAAGTCCTTGAAAGCTCTAAATGCCTTACAATATAAAACATTTATGCAAAAGATGGACACACATGCATAAAATTGGTTGCGTCAAGAAGAACAAAACAAATTCCTTCTTTGCTTTGTGTGTGGACATGTGCATGCATGCATACATGTGTGTGTGTAGACCACCAGTTGTTCATAATATGACTGTGAGCGGAAAATGTACACATATTAAGTGGTAAACCCTGTAATGGAGAGTCCAATCACAGCGCTGGTATCCACGTTGCGCCGATTTCCGTCTCCAAATAAAAGAGACGGCTTTCAAGCAGCAAAGAAATGAAGGAGGTAACCCCTTCAGTACGTTGGTGTCAGGGGACAGAGAAATGCGCAGCTTACAAGAGCAATGAAAAACGTGATAAACTGCTGTGAGCAGGTCAACAACCGTACTGACGCTACTAACACATCGTGTGTGCGTATGTGTGCGCAACAGCCAAGTTGGGCTGAAAACGCGTCGCGCCGTGCCGTGCAGCGCCCCGGAGAGTTCCTGAATGTCCATTTACTCACACTGTTATGGAACGGACAGAAAAAAAGGTGAAAAGAGAAAGTGCAGAAAGGAGAGGGGCTAGTCACTCTTGCATGGCTGGGCGGTGGTGTGTGTTTAGGCTCCTTTCAGTCTGCGTCATGGTGATTGATAGAAGAGAAGTCAACGCTGATCTGAGTGCTTGTGCGTTGGAAGGGTCAGGGAATTCACCCTGTCAAACGTGGCGTGTTAACCCCGTCATTGCTGGCTTTAACCCTCGGATTTGACGGCAGACGCATTTCACATCCCGGGGCGGCCTCGCTGTCTGTTTGATACTCAGCTTTTGCATGAAAAGGGGCTGACTGCACGGATGTTCTGTCAGCGTGCTCTGTTGCATCTCAGTGAGGAGAGTATTGTTTGCTCGTCTTTGAAGCCTTGTGTTGACCTGACCAGCTTCGGGCGATTTAAGGGGTTAACCATTTGCAGTGTTCCTCTCGTTCTTTATTGGTTCTTCATAAGTCTCCCCCCAACCCTGCCCGCCCCACCCATCCTGCTCTCACTTTAGATCTGTTTGAACTTGAAAATTACAGTCTTTCTTTCCCTCCCCCCTTTTTCCTGACGTGACAGGTTCCAGGTTTTCGTTGTACCCTTTGTAATTGGGGTTCAAGTGGTGTTCGTCGCTGTTGGCTCACACAGGAACTCTGGTAATTCGGATGTACGCTGCTGTACACTGGAGCTTCTCCACAGAGCTGTAGACCTTTTCCAGAGATCGCGCTAGACATTTTTGAAACTGGCGTGATGTCTATGGTGCAGCGAAAGTTGTCCACCCAAAACCAGTCAGGCGGTCACTGTAACCGGTCAGATACAAGTTTTTCAAACTGGCGTGACATCTATGGCGGGGCAAAAGTTGTTAACAGAAACCAGTCAGACGGTCACTGTATCTAGTCAGATACAAGTTTTTCAAACTGGCGTGACATCTGTGGCGGGGCAAAAGTTGTTAACAGAAACCAGTCAGACGGTCACTGTATCTAGTCAGATACAAATTTTTCAAACTGGCGTGACATCTGTGGCGGGGCAAAAGTTGTTAACAGAAACCAGTCAGATGGTCACTGTATCTGGTCATATACACTGCTGTCTATCTGGTCAGATACAATTTTTTTCAAACTGGCGTGACATCTATGGCGGGGCAAAAGTTGTTAACAGAAACCAGTCAGACGGTCACTGTATCTGGTCAGATACAAGTTTTTCAAACTGGCGTGACATCTGTGGCGGGGCAAAAGTTGTTAACAGAAACCAGTCAGACGGTCACTGTATCTAGTCAGATACAAGTTTTTCAAACTGGCGTGACATCTGTGGCGGGGCAAAAGTTGTTAACAGAAACCAGTCAGGCGGTCACTGTAACCGGTCAGATACAAGTTTTTCAAACTGGCGTGACATCTATGGTGGGGCAAAAGTTGTTAACAGAAACCAGTCAGACGGTCACTGTATCTGGTCAGATACAAGTTTTTCAAACTGGTGTGACATCTGTGGCGGGGCAAAAGTTGTTAACAGAAACCAGTCAGACGGTCACTGTATCTGGTCATATACACTGCTGCTGTCTACGCTACTACTAAAGCTGTACAAGTAAATGCCCTACTCCTTTCCCCTAATTTGAACACATGCACACACACACACACGCGTGTAATGCATGCACACATTTACACATGTTCTCTCTCACTCTCTGTTTCTGTCTGCCTGTATATCTCTCTCTCTCTCTCTCTCTCTGAAACATGCAAGCACACACGTGCACATGCATGCACGGGCATGAACACACAGTGTACACACTCTCTGTGCTGAAAAGAGAAAATGTCTGCTGTTTCACTGGTTAAGATCAGCAAATACAGGAAACAAAATCTGCAGTTGCTCAGGCATACTGTCTGTTAGTTTGCTTGACCAATTCTCAACAACAACAAAAAGTATATAAATAAACAAACACAGCGCCTGTTGGGTGGGTGGAGGGGGGGTGGGGGGGGAGTGTTTGTATTCTAGATGGGGAAATAAACTAGATGTTTGCTAGTAGAGCTCTAGTAGTATCAATAGATGGCAGCGTATCTGACCAGTTACAGTGATCGTCTGACGGGTTTCCGTGAACCTCTTTCACAACCTTGTAGATATCGCACCGGTTTGAAAAGTGTCTAGCGCGATCACTGGGTAGCTCTCTTGAAGACCTTGGTCACAGTGATACTGCCCAGTGTCTGGCAGACTGGAACAAGAGCAATGCATTGTGGTACAAGACATCTGTATTGCACTCGTCCCGGTCTTTCAGACCTGGGCTCCGTCCATCCATGGAGAGATGCTGCCCCTTCAGCAAGGTGATATTAAGCATGCACGCACGCATGCGCACGCACACACACACACACACACAGATACACACACATTACGCATGCACGCACGCACACATTACGCACACACACACACACACGCACACAAAAAAAGAAGAGCAAAACAACAAAACTGTATATTAATATATGATACTAACTTACCCACAGGATTATGAACAAGCGATTTTAACAATAAAAGTTATAACAGTATTACAAAACAAAACAAACAACAGCAAAAAACTCTTACATCGTTACAAGCCTTAAAGATGTACCCATTTTTCTGAAACAATGTGGAGGTAATAGTACACTCCAGCAGTATGCAGTTACCAGATAGGGCATTCGTACCAGTGCGTGTCACATTCTGTGAATATTTAGTGTTTGCAGACTTAGTTCTTACTGTCTTCATTCACAGATTTCAACTTCCTGTCGACGCTCAGGGTCGCCTGGGGGCGAACCAACGCTTAATGTTATAAATCGTACATTTCTGAATTCATCAGCACCAGGTACAAGATGCAAGTCATCGGACTGTGAGTAGAAAAGAAAGAAAAAAAGGGTTCATGGTTCTGCACGTGGCATAATCAGTGGTGCCACAAGTTGGGCAGCGTTAAATTTTCAGCATTTTACTGGTTAAGATCAGCGTGCATTGGAAAGAAAATTGGTAATTGGCCAGAAGTACCGGATGTTATTTTGATTGACTGGTTCTGAAAAACACACAAACAGAGTGAGCGCATGTGGCGTGTTTTGTGTGTGTGAGAGAGATAGAGAGTGTGCGCATGCGCGCGCGCGCGTGTGTGTGTGTGTGTGATGGGGAAGGGAGCAGGATGTTTGCTAGTAGAACTCTAGTAGTAGTACAGACGGCAGTGTATTTGACCAGTTACGGCAACTGTCTGCCCGGTGTCTGTGAACCACTTTCACCACTCTGTAGATGACATTGGTTTGAAGAAATGTCTGGCACACTCACTGCATATGCAGAAACTAGGGCCCATGTCTGCTGTAGGAATTGGAGCTATCAGAGGTTCCCCTTTTTACATCCAGAATAGGCTGGAATATAGCTTACATGTTTTGCCTGCTGCCAGGATTTCTGCTTGGTACATGCAAAGAACATGAGCACATGCACATACAGTAAATATGCACACATGCAGTGAATTACATGAAATACGCCAGATGATGAAGGTTGTGTGCATTTCCTTATGTATAATTAGTCATTGTGAGCGAGGTGATTATATCTGGTAGAATACTATACTTCAGGTTCTGTTTGTGTGAATGTGATTTTTCTCAAGTTGTTTGTACAGCACAGTGAGTTTTAACTTGTGTCAGAGAATGGTGCTTTATAAGAACTCTGTTATATATGATGGTAATGGCTGAAGACGATATCATATATTATTATTGTTGTTGATCATTTAAAAAATAATTGTATATATATATAGCATTGTTCTCTGCTCTCAAACAGACTCTCTGCACTCACATGTGACTCTACATGGGTAACTAGCTTTTTTATAGCGTATTTTTGAATATCCACCGAAGTGGTGTACTTGCAGCGCTGATTGTTACGTGAAACTGCTGTCATCTCAGCGCGTTCTGTGTACACCATACAACCATGCACCATGTCACATCACTTCATGCAAAGCCACAGATGTAGGGTGCAAATGTATTTAGTTGTAGCCTGCCACCTGCACTTTTGGCAGAATGACCCAGATCTTTTTGTGTGCTACTCCGGTGAAACGGATACTGGAATGAGAGTCCGCACAGAAAGTGAAGAAAGCATACTTTCTAACTTTCACAGTCCGTATATTCTGGGTTGTGTAA
>JABMCL010003790.1:40000-65000 GCA_018857735.1 Alviniconcha marisindica
CCTTTCACACTTCTTTTTAGCGCTTTGTCGTAGATCGTACAGAGGTGCTGTCTCTCTCTCTCTCTCTGTCTGGCTCTCTCTTTGTCTCTCTCTGTCTTTGTCTCTCTGTGTGCCTCTCTCTGTCTCTGTCTGTCTGTCTGTCTCTCTCTTTGTTTCTCTCTCTCTCTCTGTGCCTGTCTCTGTCTGTCAGTCTCTCTCTCTCCCTCTCTCTGTGTGTCTCTGTCTTTTGTCTGTCTGTCTGTCTGTCTGTCTGTCTATCTGTCTGTCTGTCTGTCTCTCTCTCTCTCTCTCTCTCTCTCTCTCTCTCTCTCTCTCTCTCTCTCTCCTGCGTTGGCTACGGTGCACGCAGAAATCGAGGTCGTTAAGGATCCAGCGCTATGTAACATCACCTGTCCCGCTGTGGAAACTCGAGTCGGCCAGAATATAGCCTTGTATGCTCTACTAATTACTGCCAGAAAGTCTCTCCTCCTCCCTTTGTCTCTCTGTCTTTCTGTCTGTCTGTCTGTCTCTCTCTCTCTCTCTCTCTCTCTCTCTCTCTCCTGTCTGTTCTCCCCACCCCCACCCCCTGTGTTCTCTCTCTCTCTCTCTCTCTCTCTCTCTCTCCCTCCCTCTTTCTTCCCTCTCCGGCCATTTCTCCCAGTGCTTGTGCGTGGGAGTGTAGCCTTGATTATTTCTGTTTCCTTCTCCAGTATTAGTCATATGGATTTATGAGATGTTCTGCAGCCTTCCTTATCTGCTGGCTGTATGCTCACGGAGTCGTGCATTATTTTAACCGAGTGATGTGTGCATCTGGCGCTATGAACAAGCAGTGAGCCGGTTTGGCCTAGCGGTAAGGCGTTAGGCTGGTAAGCGGAAGGACCTCGGTTCGATACCGCTTCGGCTCTCCTTTCTCTTCAAAAAAGGTTGTGGTTTGTGGACACTGTCTTGTGACTTTTTCCTCACTTCCTACTGAAACATTAAAAAGGCTCTCATCGGCCCATCTTTAAAGCAGTAGTCATTCTGGGAATGACAGTGTAGCGATAGGTATTATAACTCCTCTTCCCCCACCTCCCTACCCCCCTTCCCCCGTCCCCAAAAAGCCGTACGGTTTCGGGGCGTTAAACACCATGTTTACTTTACTTATGAACAAGCAGAGCTTTTGTGTGGAAGTTCTTACGCTCCGTGTGTAAAGGTTCATGCGTAAAATTTCACTGACCCGCTCGATGATTCATGCTTATAAAAAATGTTTGTATTGTCGATGATGCCCAGTGGTTTTATTTGTACTCATCAGTAGCTTAGCAAGGACTAGTTGTGAAACATGTTAGACAACTTAAACTACAGTCCTTGTAAAATAACGTTTTCGAGTTCCCTTCCCCCCGTTCTCCCCCCCCTCCCCCTGCAGCGGGTACCACGGACGCAGAAATTAAGACCCGCATACTGAACTCCGCATTTTTGTTACTTAAAAAGAACAACAAAAAACCAAGAATGACTGCTAACGTTCTAAAACAAGATCCAAACACATAAAAGGTTAAAGTGAATGCTGTTTATTATGGCAAAACACCACGTGCGAATTTTCGGGGGTAAACCCCTTTAATTAAGCTACAAAACAACAGTTACACGATGAAAAATGCTTGAAAGACAGTTGGCACGACAATGACATCTCATTTTTCACTTTCATCTTTTGGAGACCGAAAGTGATGTGTCGCTGTCACGAACTTAGAATCTCCAGTCTTCATGTGATTTTTGTCATCTCTCTCTCTCTCTCTCTCTCTCTCTCTCTCTCTCTCTCTCTCTCTCTCTCTCTCTCTCTCTCTCTCTCTCAATAGGGGCTATGGCCCAGTTGAATAAAATATTTCGTTCGTTCGTTCTCTCTCCTCTAAAACATAAAAGAAAGAAAGAGAAGAAAAAGGGGGAGAAAAAGAAGAAGAAAAAAACCCGTACGTGTATGTGCGTTGTCGAGACCGTAGATCTGTTAGTCTTACGTCAGCCTGTTAGTCTTACGTCAGCCTGTTGCTTACCAACAAAACGCCTTACCGCTGGGGCAGTGTCGCTCACAGACACACACTTCGCGCCACCATAATAAGTAAACCTGGTGCTTAACGTCCACAGAAACCACGAGGCTTGTTAGAGACGGGTGGGGGGTGGTTATGGAGATGGGGGAAAAGGGAGATTACATAGCTATCGCTACGCGGCTGTCACCACCAGAATGACTTCTGCATTAAGATGGGCAGCGATGAGGGCCATTTTAATGCTTCACAATTGTGAGGGACAAAGTCACAAGACATCGTCCACAGACCACAACTTTTGAAGAGAAAGGAGAGCCGAAGCAGATTCGAACCGAGGGCCTTCTGCTTACCAGCCTAACGCCTTAACGCTAGGCCCAACCGGCTCACGCGCCACCGTCAAACCCGAAGGACTTTTGTAGAGCCTGCACAGAATTAGACTTTTGTAGAGTCTGCACAGAATTAGACTTTTGTAGAGCCTGCACAGAATTAGACAGAATTAGACTTTTGTAGAGTCTGCACAGAATTAGACTTTTAGACAGAATTAGACTTTTTGTAGAGTCTGCACAGAATTAGACAGAATTAGACTTTTGTAGAGCCTGCACAGAATTAGACAGAATTAGACTTTTGTAGAGCCTGCACAGAATTAGACAGAATTAGACTTTTGTAGAGTCTGCACAGAATTAGACAGAATTAGACTTTTGTAGAGTCTGCACAGAATTAAAAAAGGACTTTTGTAGAGCCTGCACAGAATTAGACTTTTGTAGAGCCTGCACAGAATTAGACTTTTTGTAGAGTCCCGCACAGAATTAGACTTTTGTAGAGCCTGCACAGAATAAGATGTAGATTCACAGAGTTAGACTTTTTATAGAGTCCTGCACAGAATTAGACTTTTGTAGAGCCTGCACAGAATTAGAGTTTTGTAGAGCCTGCACAGAGTTGGACTTTTGTAGAGCCTGCACAGAATTCGACTTTTGTAACCCGAAGAATTAGACTTTTGTAGAATCTGCACAGAATTAGACTTTTGTAGAGTCTGCACAGAATTAGAGTTTTGTAGAGTCTGCACAGAATTAGACTTTTTATAGAATCTGCACAGAATTAGACTTTTGTAGAGTCTGCACAGAATAAGAGTTTTGTAGAGTCTGCACAGAGTTAGACTTTTTGTAGAGTCTGCACAGAATTAGACTTTTGTAGAGCCTGCACAGAATTAGACTTTGTAGAGTCTGCACAGAATTAGACTTTTGTAGAGCCTGCACAGAATTAGACTTTTGTAGAGCCTGACAGAATTAGACTTTTGTAGAGCCTGCACAGAATTAGGATCTTTGTAGAGCCTGCACAGAATTAGACTTTTGTAGAGTCTGCACAGAATTAGACTTTTGTAGAGCCTGCACAGAATTAGACTTTTGTAGAGTCTGCACAGAATTAGACTTTTGTAGAGCCTGCACAGAATAGAGTTTTGTAGAGTCTGCACAGATTAGACTTTTGTAGAGTCTGCACAGAATTAGACTTTTGTAGAGTCTGCACAGAATTAGACCCCAGAGACGAAATATATACACTATGTGTGATGTGGTTAATGTTCAGCCACGTGTTAATTTCTCTGATGAGATAATAAAGTAATCTTGAAATCTTGGGACGGGCGCAAAGCCCAGCAGGTACGCCCAACAGTGGCCATCCGTTTTCCAAGGAGGCGGTCGGAAATTCCTGGGGCCTGTTAAACGCCATTTTGGGCCACAAATCTCTTTAAATGTTATGTGACTCAAACACGTTCATATCGAGCGAATGAAGGGAAAATTTGCAGCTACAACAAAAAGTAGGTTTTTAAACGCCATTTTGGGTCACGGATATCATTAAATGTGAATCCAACCCATTCAGATCGAGCGAATGAAGCCAAAATTTGCAGCTACAACAAAAAGCGAGTTTTTAAAACGCCATTTTGGGTGACAAATATTAAATGTGAATCCAACACGTTCATATCGAGCGAATGAAGCCAAAATTTGGAACTACAACAAAAAGCCAGTTTTTAAAACGCCATTTTGGGTGACAAATATTAAAGGTGAATCCAACACGTTCATATCGAGCGAATGAAGCCAAAATTTGCAGCTACAACAAAAAGCGAGTTTTTAAAACGCCATTTTGGGTGACAAATATTAAAGGTGAATCCAACACGTTCATATCGAGCGAATGAAGCCAAAATTTGCAGCTACAACAAAAAGCGAGTTTTTAAAACGCCATTTTGGGTGACAAATATTAAAGGTGAATCCAACACGTTCATATCGAGCGAATGAAGCCAAAATTTCAGCTACAACAAAAAGCGAGTTTTTAAAACGCCATTTTGGGTGACGAATATCATTAAATGTGAATCCAACCCGTTCAGATCGAGCGAATGAAACCAAAATGTGCAACAACAGGAAGTGAGTGTGATTACAGTCTGTAAAAGGTGAATTGGTTGTACATTACAATCGGGTGTTTTGTCAACATCGGCACGGAGGAAGCGTGCACGTCGTTGCTCGGAGACTAGATCTAGATCAAACTTCACTGACTGGCATGCGCATACTGAAAGACGTCATGGGATATGCAAATTTTGGCTTTATCCGCGTGACGTGACTGTTGGGGATGAGTCTGGTGATAAGTGCGACTAAAAAATGACGTTTAAAATGGCTCGGGGACATTTCGACCGCCCCCTTCGATATTGCCCTACTACGCTCGACAAGAAACTCGCAGATTCCTCTCACAGATTTAAAAGTATTGATATTGCCCTACTACGCTCGACAAGAAACTCGCAGATTCCTCTCACAGATTTAAAAGTATTGAGCGTGCGCCATGTTGCATGTATCAACCGCAGATCTAAAGTACACACTCGCACACAGATATACACACTCGCACGCACACACAGATGATGGTGTTCAGAAAAGTTTACCACTGGATCTAGAAGACATTAAATTGTTACGACTGGCATCATACCGTGCATTAAACCGTCAAATAACCCCCCCCCCCCCCCCCCCACAACACCCGCCTCGTGCAGGTGAAAGATCAATCCTTTTTGCCTCCTAGGCAGCCTCCCCAAGCCACACAACATGACAGTGTTATTCCAGCTAACCCCCCCCCCCCAAAAAAAAAAAGCCGCCCCCCCCCCCAATAATAATAAAATAAACAAAAATAAACACACACAAACAAAACAAAAAACACACACAACACACACACACACACACACACACACACACACACACACACACCACCACCACCACCACCACCACTACCATCAACAACAAAAATTCAATCTTGCCAAGGGAAATCCGCGAGAGAACTCTTCAACATGGCGGACTGCTTGCTTGCCTCACTGTGATCAACACTCTCGGTTGGCGAGCCTCTTCTCCATACTGCACGCATGTACTTCTAGACCAGTGATACATACAGATCTATCCGTGAAGAAAAGTGCTGTGCTTTGGACACGGGTAGCGTGGTGGGGGGATAACTTTGTTCGGGTACCGGATGTGGTGAGAGTGGTTGCCCCCTGCCCCTTTTTACCCGTCTCCAGTACTGCTGCCCCCCTCCCCCCCCCCCCCCCCCCCCTGCCCCGACCCCACCACCACCACCTCCCAGTGTAATGTTTCCTTGGAAATAGCGCACGGAGCTGCGCTAGCCTCATGTCATTAGCGATTACCTCTCACCACTCCCTCTCAGTCGAGAGTCGGTCTCGGCACGAGTACATCCGACGGGAGAAGAGAGAAAAGCGCGGGAGAGGTGGGTTTTGCGCGCGCACCCGCGCCATTCTGCACACTGGGTAGGACGGGGGGTGGGGGGCTGGGGGGTTCGGTATTGTTCGACGCAAAGCTCCTTTGCGCTGGGCCCGGAGTCGTCCACCCAAAGCCGTCTTGCACCCGCCCCAGGAAAAGCGGGTGATCGGGTCGCCTAAAACTCGGTGGACTTGAGAAAAGCGCTGTGGGGCACGGCGCCGGTGTGCTCCCCGCGCTTTTCCGCTCGCCGTGCTCCCCGCGGGTTAGTCAGCGGCGAGGTAAGCTACTTTTCCTGCAGCGGGGAGACGAACTAAGCGCTTTTCTCACTCGGAGCCGCTTTTATCAGCGTGGAAGAGGGGGGAAAGCTAAACTGGAAGGTGGTGGACGTGTCGCCGCGCGCTATACAGGAGCGCGCCGGACAAAAGAAGTGCCTTACGCGGACTGGGGAAGAGCTCGCTTGCAGTAGGGCGACAGAGGGCCGGCGCGCTTTGCGGCGGCGGTGGTGACTGCGTGTTGGTTACCTAGGCGGTCTCTTGTGTGTCCAAGCCTCGACAGCTCGCGTGCTTTTACACTGGCTGAGAGAGACGGAGAGAGAGAGGGGTACTGTCTACCCCGGGTACAGTACTAAACCCTCCACACACACACACACGTGGGGGCAAAGGCTGGAGCCTCTCTCGCCCGTTCCCCCGGCGAAAGCATGCGACGATGTCCCGTTTCGGATCCATTTTGATTTCACGCGATTATGTGCCGGGTCGTCACCGTTACCTCCTCTCATATAATGGTGCCAGTCTTTCTGAGGAAACTTTGTATGATCTCCGAGGAGGAGGAAGGAAGAAGAAGAAGAAGTAGAAGTTCGCTTTCGTGTAAAGTTTCAGAAGTTATGCGACGTCAAAGTCAAACGCTCTGCCGTATTACACCTCTGCGCCAGAACAGGACCCGTCACTGAGGGCGTCAGCGTATGCGATCAAGATCTAGATCGCGTTCGACAAATTCGGCAGTGATTTGGAGTGTGGCGATAAGCTGTGATACTGTTCAACGGTACAAAAACTGGGAACTTTTGCTGTAGTAGCGTGCTGTAGGTCAGACCCGAAACTCGGGAGCCGCGTGGAAATTGAGGTGGCCGACCTGGGCTCCCCGTCCTTTAGTAATAGTCCTTAATGCGGTTTCAGTCGACGTAACGAAACTTGATGATGATGAAGCGATGCTTAATGTCCTCAGATATCGGCTGACATGTTAGGCCGGACAAGCTGCGACCAGTGCCGAAGCACGGTTCAGTAATTCTTTACGTCCACGGAAACCAGAAGGCTCGTTAGGACGGACAGCTCAGGACGGCCACCTTGACTCTCACACAGCTCCTGAACTATCCGTAAGGAAACATTAGAAGAACTCGAGAAGAATGTAGCGTGTCCGGCATTCACGGACGCGTTTGACACACACGGCCGAGCAGAGAGGGCCAAGACTTTGCTCCCCCCCCCCCCCCCCCCCCCCCCCCCGTTTTAATTCACAGTTTCAGCCCGAAGAAACGGCCGACACCAAGACCGAGCAATGTTTGTTCGTGGATTATTTCAAAACCGGGAGGTGATTCATTCATCTGTCTTAAATCTAGCCTGATTGTGTCTGTGGTTGGAAATGACAGAGTACGTGGGAATGGTGTGTGCCACTCGTGTCGGTGGTCGGACTTTGGAAGAGGCAGGTTGAGTGGCAAAACTACGTTCTGATGTGGGGTAGGTGTCTTGAGTGTCCTTTGCGTGTGTGGGCGTGCACTTTTGTAATCGCGCGTGTGTGTATGCTCACCCCGGTGGAATTTGTGTGCTTGCATGGATGTGGTGTGTGTCACTGTGTGTGATACATCCATGCGCGCGCGTGTGTGTGTGTGTGTGTGTGTGTTGTGTGTGTGTGTGAGAGAGAGAGAGAGAGAGAATGAGAGAGAGAGAGAGAGAGAGAGAGAGAGAATGTGTGTGTGTGAGAGAGAGGGAGAGAGAATGTGTGTGTGTAAGAGAGAGAGAGAGTGGTGGAGAGATTGTGTGTGTGTGAGGGGGAGAGAGTGTGTGTGTGTGAGAGAGGGAGAGAGAGAATCTGTGTACACGTGTGTGTGTGTGAGAGGAGAGTGTGTGTGGAGAGAGAGAGAATTTGTGTACACGCGTGTGTGTGTGTGTGTGTGAGAGAGAGAGAGAGAATCTGTGTACAGGTGTGTGTGTGTGAGAGAGAGAGAGTGTGTGTGTGAGGGGGAGAGAGAGAGAATCTGTGTACACGCGTGCTCAACAGAAAGAGTACGAATACTGCCGTCACTGGGTGTGTAACCCCCCCCCCCCCCCCCCTCCGAAAGATAGAAAGCCGTCATGGGTGGTTAACCCCCCCCCCCCCCCCCTGTAGGAGTTGGGACTAGGCCACTAAAAGTCCCCTTCGCTTTCTTCACTGTGTTAGTTGGTCGGCCAGCCTCCCTGCCCTGGTCCTGATGAGCCCGCTCTCATTCTCGGTCACACCTCTCAGTCGGACCCTGCAACAGTGGCTGCTTCTACTTGCAGCTGTGCTCCACTGACCGACACAGAAGCTGACACACGGCCGTGACACGGCGCATGCCTAGCCCCGACCGCGGGCTGTGTGTGTGTGTGTGTGAGAGAGAGGGGGGGGGGGGGGGAGAGGTGTGTTTGAGGGGGAGAGATAGAGTGTGTGTGAGAGAGAGGTGAAGGGGAGGGGGGGAATGTTGTGTATGGGTGGGAGAGAGAGAGTGTGAGAGAGAGAGAGGAAGGGGGGTGGCGGTGTATGTGTGTGAGAGGGAGTGTGTGTGTAAGGGGGGGGGGGGGGGGGGGGAAGAGGTGTGTGAGGGGGAGAGAGAATGTGTGTGTTAGGGAAGGAGAGTTTGTGTGTGGGAGAGAGTATGTGTGTGTTCATGTCTAGAGAGAAAATGTGTGTGAGAGGTGGAGGGATGTGTGTATGTGAGAGGGAGAGAGAGGGAATGTGTGCATGGCTATGTCCCCGCCATCCAGTGCGTCAGTGTATGTGTGACAGGCAGCAGCGGAACAGTCTGCGGCCTAGTACACAGTCTTCAAAACCTGACCTTATTTTCCCCTCCAGTCACACGGTCACACGTGAAGAAACTTGCTGCATTTACCCCCCCACACCTCCACCCCCGCCTCCAAATCCCCTGCCCCTGTGAGCCAAAAGTGCAGTTCAAGGTTGAATAGTGTCACTGTTACCTGCATTGTAATTGGAGGGCCCCTGTGGCATGGTGTCCTATACCCGCATTATAATTGGGGGGCGCCTGTGACAGGGTGTCCTATACCTGCATTATAATTGGGGGGCGCCTGTGACAGGGTGTCCTATACCTGCATTATAATTGGGGGGCACCTGTGACAGGGTATCCTCTACCTGCATTATAATTGGGGGGCACCTGTGACAGGGTGTCCTATACCTGCATTATAATTGGGGGGCGCCTGTGACAGGGTGTCCTATACCTGCATTATAATTGGGGGGCACCTGTGACAGGGTATCCTCTACCTGCATTATAATTGGGGGGCACCTGTGACAGGTTGTCCTATACCCGCATTATAATTGGGGGGCACCAGTGACAGGTTGTCCTATACCCGCATTATAATTGGGGGGCACCTGTGACAGGTTGTCCTCTGTCCGGGTCCTCTGCCAGAGCCACTGGGGAAGGTCCACGGGTGGCTTGTTTCAGTATTGTTTCCACAGTCAGTGGATGGCAGTTTGACATGCACCGGGCTCTGTTCACACTTGCTTAGTTGATTGGGGAGGGGGGGGGGTGATTCAGAGAAGTGTCTCCTGTCCAGAAGGTATTCACAGGAGAGGGGGGGGGGGGGGGTCTTCTGGAGAAGCGTTTTTGTAACAGTGAGAGGACTTAGGGGGCTTCTTTAGACATTTTTGTAACAATGTGAGTGAGGACAGAGAGGAAAGGGGGGGGGGGGGGGCTGAAGATGTTTTATTTTGTAACAGTGTGATCAGGAAAGGTTGAAGAACCATTTTTGGGATAGGTGGTGGTCACTGTAGCCAGGGCTGGGAGGTCATCGCTGTAGCCAGGGCTGGGAGGTCATCACTGTAGCCAGGGATGGGAGGTCATCAGTGTAGCCAGGGATGGGAGGTCATCACTGTAGCCAGGGCTGTAGCCATGGATGGGAGGTCATCACTGTAGCCAGGGCTGGGAGGTCATCACTGTAGCCAGGGCTGTAGCCAGGGCTGGGAGGTCATCACTGTAGCTAGGGCTGTAGCCAGGGATGGGAGGTCATTGCTGTAGCCAGGGCTGTAGCCAGGGATGGGAGGTCATCACTGTAGCTAGGGCTGTAGCCAGGGATGGGAGGTCATTGCTGTAGCCAGGGATGGGAGGTCATCACTGTAGCTAGGGCTGTAGCCAGGGATGGGAGGTCATCGCTGTAGCCAGGGATGGGAGGTCATTGCTGTAGCCAGGGCTGGGAGGTCATCACTGTAGCCAGGGCTGTAGCCAGGGATGGGAGGTCATCGCTGTAGCCAGGGCTGGGAGGTCATCACTGTAGCCAGGGCTGTAGCCAGGGATGGGAGGTCATCGCTGTAGCCAGGGCTGGGAGGTCATCACTGTAGCCAGGGCTGTAGCCAGGGATGGGAGGTCATTGCTGTAGTCAGGGATGGGAGGTCATCACTGTAGCCAGGGATGGGAGGTCATCACTGTAGCCAGGGATGCAGAAGTTGACAGGGCACACCAACTGAGTTGTATGCAAGTGCAGCAACGGTGGAACTGCTTGGGAAGCCAGTCCCTGTAGGCCAGAAATACCACATTAATAATGATAATATGAACCAGCAATTTTTGTTGTTGTTGGTAGTGTGACACAGGGTAACTTTTTTCAAGTTCAAAGCTCCAATGGTGATGCTCTGTTAAATATTTTGTCCGTTGGACTGTTTTCTTAGGCCCACCCCTTGTGTGTGCGCGTGCACGCACACACACACACACACACACTCGCTCACTCACACACACAGACACACACACACACACACATGCAAAATAGTGTTTGCCCATCCTAAGGTGTTCCTACACCGCTGACGGTGTGTTGAAATCCAAGAACTAACTTTTCCACATGCATGCACAAACACACGCTCACCCACTCCAACAGCCTCATTTCAGCCAGCTGTTCCAGTTGGCATTGTTTGGAACTGGAGTTAGCTTTTCCTTTTGCTGATGAGGAGTTGTGCTTGCTTTGTTTCAGTTGCATTAGATTGTCCCCCCCCCCCCCCCCCCCCCCCCCACCCCCATTTTTGTCGTTGTCAGTGATTGTATCATGCAGTTCTACTATAGCAAGGTTGTCTATGTGATTTTTTTCTTTCTCCTTTGTGGGAGACCAGCTCCTTTGTATAGAATTATAAAGTTCACATTTATAATAATACTGAGGACGTATGGGGATGTAATGGGAGTATCAATCAGATGGAACAAATCTCAATAGAAAACAAATTGCAAAAATGGAATAAAATAAGCTAAAATGATAGGCTAAAACTTAAAAAAAAAAATGCAAAATGGAATTAAATAAGCTAAGGTGATACGCTAAAGCTAAAAGCTAAAAAATCAACAGCTGTAAACTGAAGATGGAGAAAAATCCCTGCAAAATTCTTTTGAGGTCTCAGACTGGGCCAATCCAGCTGGTGAAACACTCCCCGGAATTCCCATGTTTGTGCAAGGTTGACCATGCGATTGTTGTTTGTGCAAGGTTGTCCATGCGATTGTTGTTTGTGCAAAGTTGTCCGTGAGATTGTTGTTTGTGCAAGGTTGTCCATGCGATTGTTGTTTGTGCAAGGTTGTCCATGCGATTGTTGTTTGTGCAAGGTTGTCCGTGAGATTGTTGTATGCAAAGTTGTCCATGTGGTTGTGCAAGATTATCCATACTATTGTTTGCACAAGGTTGTCCATGCGATTGTGCTAGGTTGTCCATGCAGTTATTTGTGCAAGGTTGTCTACTAGATTGTTGTTTTCACAAAGTTGTCCATGTGATTGTGCAATGTCCATGCGATTGTTTGTGCAAGGTTGTCTCTGCGATTGTTTGCGCAAGGTGTCCATGCAATTGTTTGCACAAGGTTGTCCTCGCAATTGCTTGCGCAAGGTTGTCCGTGCAGTCGTTTGTACGAGGTTGTCCATGGATTGCTTGTGCAAGGTTGTTCATGCGATTGTTGTTTGTGCATGTTACAGTGGCAGCATTGATGTGGTGGATGTTGGACCAGCCTCTGGTGTCCCTGACTGCGGTGACGCTGACAGGGGATGACGCTGCTGACCAGACCTAGGTCGAGCAGCGTAACTGGAGTTCATTGACCTGCTGAGGTGAGTGAATGACTACTGTAAAGTCTTGTTTTTGGTACTGATAAGCTTCACATTGTCATTGACTTAATAGATGATTTCCGGAAATAGCAGGCGAAGATAATTTGACAGTGTTTTCATACTCCGGGATAGTGAAATCCCCTGAATGGAGGCGGCAGCGGAGAAGAGCCGATCTGCGACCGTTTTAGATCTTCAGGCATGGACCTATTGTAATTTATGCTAGACTACCAGCTGGGGGAACCTACTATCCTATCTGCATGTTCCCCACGAACGGTGAGTGCTTGGTCAGCATTTCTGATGCTTTCTTTTGCCTTTTGTTCATGGGTATCCGTCATCTTGCCCACGTGCTCACTGTACCCCCAACAAAAGCGTGCCAACTGTGCGCTACACCCGCAGGCGTGGACCTATATATACAGCCCCATGCCTGTAGGCACTTACTGAGTACAGTCCCTTGGATTTCCGAAGATCATCTATTGAGGATTAAATGATCACCCCTTGCCTTCACCATACCCCCACCCCAGCTCTGCTCTCGGGTTGACTCAGTGATACGATATTGACAGTTCATAGGCATAGTGTGACCAGTTCAGATGTTGAGCCACAGTGCGAGTTGTCAGGTTGTCGAGACAGTGTGAGCAGATACTGAGGTTGTCAGGCCATGGTGTTAATAGTGACGGAGGTTGTCAAGACAGTGTGACCAGTTAAGATGTTGAGCCACAGTGTGAGTTGTCAGGTTGTCGAGCCATGGCATGAGATTTGTTTAGTTTGTCGAGCCATAGTGTGAGTAGTGATGTTAAAACATACAATGTGAGTTATCAGGTTGTGAAGCCAAATGTGAGTTTGTCAGGTTGTCAAGTCAAATGTGAGTTTGTCAGGTTGTCAAGCCTTAGTGTGAGCAGTGATGTCAAGCTACACAATGTGAGTTGTCAGGTTGTCAAGCCATAGTGTGAGCAGTGATGTCAAGTCACACAATGTGAGTTGTCAGGCTGTCAAGCCATAGTGTGAGCAGTGATGTCAAGTCACACAATGTGAGTTGTCAGGCTGTCAAGCCATAGTGTGAGCAGTGATGTCAAGTCACACAATGTGAGTTGTCAGGCTGTCAAGCCAACATGAGAGCAGTGAGGTTGTCAATCCATAGTGTGAGCAGTGATGTCGCTACACAATGTGAGTTGTCAGATTGTCAATCCATAGTGTGAGCAGTGATGTCGCTACACAATGTGAGTTGTCAGATTGTCAATCCATAGTGTGAGCAGTGATGTCGCTACACAATGTGAGTTGTCAGATTGTCAATCCATAGTGTGAGCAGTGATGTCGCTACACAATGTGAGTTGTCAGATTGTCAATCCATAGTGTGAGCTGTGATGTCGCCACACAATGTGAGTTGTCAGATTGTCAATCCATAGTGTGAGCAGTGATGTCGCTACACAATGTGAGTTGTCAGATTGTCAATCCATAGTGTGAACAGTGATGTTGAGCCACATAATGTGAGTTGTCAGGTTGTCAGGCCATAGTGTGAGCAGTAGAGTCACACAATGTGTATTGTCAGGTCGTGAAGCCATAGTGTGAGCAGTGATGTTGAACCACACAATGTATGTTTGTTAGGTTGTCATGGGCAGTAGCGTCGAGCCACACAGTGTGAGGTTGTCAAGCCAACCTGAGAGCGGTGAGGTTGTCAAGCCAACATGAGAGCAGTCAGGTCAAGCCATAGACTGCATAGTGTGATCGGTGTCAAGCCTCACAGTGTGAGTTGTCAGGTTGTGACACCAACATGAGAGCAGTGAGGTTGTCAAGCCATAGTGTGAGCAGTGATGTCAAGCCACACAGTGCGAGTTTGTCAGGTTGTCAAGCCAGCATGAGAGCGGTGAGGTTGTGAGGTCATGAAGTGAGCAGTAATGTTGAGCCACACAATGTGAGTTTGTTTAGTTGTCAAGCCATAGTGTGAGCTATGATCTCAAGCCACAAACTATGAGTTCTCAGGTTGTCAAGCCTATATTAGAGCAGTAAGAAGGTGAGCAGTGATGTTGATCCACACAGTGTGAGTTGTCAGGTTGTCAAGCCATAGTATGAGCAGTGATGTCAAGTCACACACTGTGAGTTTGTCAGGTTGTCAAGCCATAGTGTGAGCAGTGATGTCAAGTCACACAATGTGAGTTTGTCAGGTTGTCAAGCCATAGTGTGAGCAGTGATGTCAAGTCACACACTGTGAGTTTGTCAGGTTGTCAAGCCATAGTGTGAGCAGTGATGTCAAGTCACACAATGTGAGTTTGTCAGGTTGTCAAGCCATAGTGTGAGCAGTGATGTTGATCCACACAATGTGAGTTGGTCAGGTTGTCAAGCCATAGTGTGAGCAGTGATGTTGATCCACACAATGTGAGTTGGGATGTTAAGCTTTAGTATGAGCAGTGATGCCAAGTCACACAATGCCAGTTTGTCAGGTTGTCAAGCCATATGAGAAGTAATGTTGAGCCAGCATGAGAGCAGTGAGGTTGTCAAGCCATAATGTGAGCAGTTTGAAAGCCACACAATGTGAGTTTGTCAGGTTGTCAAGCCATAATATGAGCAGTTTGTCAAGCCACACAATGCGAGTTTGTCAGGTTGTCAAGCCGTATGAGAAGTAATGTTGAGCCAACATAAGAGCAGTGAGGTTGCCAAGCCATAATGTGAGCAGTTTGTCAAGCCACACAATGCGAGTTTGTCAGGTTGTCAAGCCACAGCGTGAGCGGTAACGACATCAGTCCGCAGTGCGAGTAGTGAGGTTGTAGGTTGCCTGGTTTGGTACTGTGTGGACGGCCGGTTGTCCCGTATCCAGCCGGGACACCCTCTTATATTTTTTTTTTCATGTTTATTTTTTCTCAGGACTGTGCTTGGATACCCTGTTATGCCCTACTTGCTTATCACTGTATACATGTATGTACGTATCAGCTGTACCACTTGCGGCTCCAAGTGGAATTTCTGCCTTCTGTATATGCACAGGGCTTGGTACTGTGGTAGGTAGGTAGGTAGTGTTGCTTAATGTCCTCAGATGTCACTTGACATATTAGGGACAAGCTGAGGCCAATGCTGAAGCATGGTTCAGTATAGCTTTATGTCCACGGAAACCAGAAGGCTCGTTAGGACGGACAGCCCAGGACGGCCACCTCGACTCTCACCCAGCTCCTAAACTATGACTGGTAGTTTTCGGTCAAATGCCTTGTGTAAACTTTGTAGTTGTGTGGGTGTGGGTGTGTTTTGAATAGCCAGTATTGGTGTCATTAATACAAGTAAGGTAAGTAACTTGGTGTTTTATGCCCAGTCACCCAGTACAGTTCTCTCAGATTGCAGGTAAGAGAAACGAAAGTTTAATCACCCTTGCTATCAGCACTACTATCAGTGTCGCCATGTAGAAGTGACTCGGAGTCTGTAGCATTAACAGCTGCCTAACCTGCACAAGGTTTGTGTTAATCAGTAATTTCTGGTATTTTACCTGTTAAGATCAGCAGACAGAACAAAAATCGGCAGTCAGTCAGACGTACAGACTGTTATTTTGTTTGACCAGTTCTCAAAACAAAATACGCACCACAGAGGGAGAGAGAGAGGAGAGAAGAGAGAGAGTGTGTGTGTGTGTGTGAGTGAGTGAGTGAGTGAGTGAGTGAGTGTGTGGTGTGTGTGTGTGTGTGTGTGTGTGTGTGTGTGTGTGTGTGTGTGTTCTAGGCGCGGACGGGATCAGTTAGTTTGCAAGCAGAGCTTTAGTAGTAGAAATGATGACTGTGTGTCTGACCGGTTGCAGTGATTGTGTGACCGGTTACCGTGAACCACTTTTGACACCTTTTAGGTGTCACACCGGTTTGAAAAATGTAGCATGATCACCGCTTAAAATATATTGTCTTTCAAGTTTCACTGTGACTGTAGTGTTGGGTGAGACTGAGAATGATGTGCCCTGGAAGTAATGACTGGTTTCTCATTGGACACGTATTCATCTATGTCTTGTAGGACTAGTCTGGAATTGGACACAATGACTTGAATGATGTCAACCCCAGAAGTAATGACTGGTTTCTCAATGGACACGTATTCATCCATGTCTTGTAGGACTAGTCTGGAATTGGACACAGTGACTTGAATGATGTCCCTAGAAGTAATGACTGGTTTCTCATTGGAGATGTATTCATCCATGCCTTGTAGGACTAGTCTTGAATTGGACACAATGACTTCTCCGTAGAAGTAATGACTGGTTTCTCATTTGAGATGTATTCATCCATGTCTTGTAGGACTAGGAACTGGACACGATGACTTGAATGATGTCAACCCCAGAAGTAATGACTGGTTTTTCATTGTAGATGTATTCATCCATGTCTGGTAGGACTAGTCAGGAATTGGACACGATGACTTGAATGATGTTGTCCCCAAAAGTAATGACTGGTTTCTCATTGGAGATGTATTCATCCATGTCTGGTAGGACTAGTCAGGAATTGGACACAATGACTTGAATGATGTTGTCCCCAGAAGTAATGACTGGTTTCTCATTGCATATGTATTCATCCATGTCTGGTAGGACTAGTCAGGAATTGGACACGATGACTTGAATGATGTTGTTCCCAGAAGTAATGACTGGTTTCTCATTGGAGATGTATTCATCCATGTCTTGTAGGACTAGGAATTGGACACAATGACTTGAATGATGTCAACCCCAGAAGTACTGACTGTTTCTCATTGGAGATGTATTCATCCATGTCTTGTAGGACTAGGAATTGGGTGTTAAAATCCAGTTACTACCCATGATGCTATTATGAATTGCCTAAGTGCACTGAAAATGTGGGAGTTTTACTAGGTAGTACACTAATTGACTAAAACTAAAAAGTAGTTAACAGTGCAAGAGCTGCATAAATATGGCGAGAGTTGCAAAGTAAAATGGGAGGGAGGGGGTGGGGGCTAGGAGGGCTGAAAATGAAAGCCAGCCATCACTGATGGTACAGCGTGGACCAACTCCACACACACGCACACACTGAGGCAGTATCAGCCTGCTCCAACATCTAGGTGACTGACCGCAGTCAGCTACCTAGTTGAGGTGAGGCCTGTCCAACCTTCCTTCCTTCCCCTCCTCTACCCCCCCCCCCCCCCCCAGACACACACATACAAAAAACATACACCGTACACACACTCCATATATTGCGCCGGTTCCGTTAGATGTGCCCTTCTTTTCTTCCCGGACGAATGGTAATGCATGTAGTTGTGGTAGGGTTTTGTTGGCGGGTGCATTGTGTGGAGCTTATTGTGGTAGTTGGCCGGGCCCCGGTGGGCATTGGGCTTGGTCGGCGTAGCAGGGAGTTGGTTGTGCTGTGGGGTTGGCTGGGTGGCGCGGGAGCAGTTTCGTAGCCCCGCTTGATGAGATTTTGTCATGCTATGCTTTAGTATTCGTTCGCTCCGTTGTCGCCTGTCTGTCCGTGTGGGGGCCAGGCCTAACCTTATGGTCTCCCTCTCCCAGTCTCTGTCTCCGTCTCTTGTCTTTCTGGGTCGCTCTTTGCCCCGGATATAACGTCATGGTTGACCGGGTGTTAAAAAAGCAGTTATCTGTCGATCTGAAGTCTCTGTGAGTTTGAGCGTCTCTCTTCTTCTTCTTTGTGTGTGTCTCTGTCAGTCTGTCTGTTGCTTTCTGGGATTCCGTCTGTTTCAGTCTCTGTTTTTCTCTGCCTGAGCAGCTTTCTTTCTGTCTGTGTGTGTGTGTGTGTCTCTCTCTCTCTCTCTGCAAATCTGTCTCGCTCATTCTGTCTGACTGAGTTGCCGTCTCACTCTGTGTGACCTAAGTCAGTCTCTCTTTTTCTCTCCCATTCTCTGTCACAGTCTGTCTGTGTGGCCTTGGGTTTCTAACTCTCTCTGATCTCTGGCGGTCTCTGTCTCTGACTGGCCTGTGTCTGTGTCTCTCTTTCTCTCAGTTCTTTGTCTCCCTGTCTCAGAACTCTCTTTCTCTCTCTCTCCTTCTCCCTCCCTCCCTCTTTCTCCCTCCCTCTCTCCCTCTCTCTCTCTCTCCCTCTCTCCCTCTCTCTCTCCCTCCCCCCCTCTCTCTCTCTCTCCCTCCCCCTCTCTCTCTCCCCCTGTGACCTCTCTGAGTCGTGAGTCTCTCTCTTGCTGTGAGCCCACCCCCTCCACCCCCCTCCCACTGTGTGTGTGTGTAGTGTGTGGTGTGTAGTGTGTGTGTGGTGTGTAGTGTGTGTGTGTGTGGTGTGTAGTGTGTGCACATGCGTGCAATAATAGGCCAGGGGAGTAGTGTTTACCGTTACACTCTGACCCTCCCCTCTTCACCTTCCTTTGTATCAAGGGTGGCAGTATCTGTTGACTGCCTCTGTTATACTGGTACCTGTCCCTGTTATACTGGTACCTGTCCCTGTTATACCAGTACCTGTCCCTGTGGGCCAGCACTTGCAGGAGGAACCATAGCCATGGGCTAGGGTCTTGGTGGTGGGGTCTTTGGGAGGGGTCTGGGTAGGGTCTTGGTGGTGGGGTCTGGGTAGGGTCTTGGTGGTGGGGTCTTTGGGAGGGGTCTGGGTAGGGTCTTGGTGGTGGGGTCTTTGGGAGGGGTCTGGGTAGGGTCTTGGTGGTGGGGTCTTTGGGAGGGGTCTGGGTAGGGTCTTGGTGGTGGGGTCTTTGGGAGGGGTCTGGGTAGGGTCTTGGTGGTGGGGTCTTTGGGAGGGGTCTGGGTAGGGTCTTGGTGGTAGGGGGCTTTGGGAGGGGTCTGGGTAGGGTCTTGGTGGTGGGGTCTTTGGGAGGGGTCTGGGTAGGGTCTTGGTGGTGGGGTCTTTGGGAGGGGTCTGGGTAGGGTCTTGGTGGTAGGGTCTTTGGGAGGGGTCTGGGTAGGGTCTTGGTGGTGGGGTCTTTGGGAGGGGTCTGGGTAGGGTCTTGGTGGTGGGGTCTTTGGGAGGGGTCTGGGTAGGGTCTTGGTGGTGGGTCTTTTGGAGGGGGCTTGGGGAGGGGTCTTGGGGAGGGGTCTGGGTAGGGTCTTGGTGGTAGGGTCTTTGGGAGGGGTCTGGGTAGGGTCTTGGTGGTGGGTCTGGGAGGGGGCTTGGTGGTGGGGTCTTTGGGAGGGGTCTGGGTAGGGTCTTGGTGGTGGGTCTTTGGGAGGGGTCTTGGTGGTGGGGTTTTGAGGGAGGGGTCTTTGGGTAGGGTGTTGGAGAGGGGTATTGGGGAGGGGTCTGTGTAGGGTGTTGGACTTGGAGAGGGGTCTTTTAGGTAGGGGTCTTGGGGTGGGGTCTTTGGGAGGGTTCTGGGTAGGGGTCTTTGGTTAGAGGTCTTGGAGTGTGGGTTCAGGGCCCAGGGTGTATGAACCTCTGAAGGCAGCTTCTTGGGACAGCGGGAGTTCAGTTGACACGGTAAACTGGCTTGAGTGCTAGCTGGCATGGTGCGGGCGCTTTTTGCTCCTAATACAGTAACAGGGCGTCGGGTCAGCAGTGTGACCTGTGGTGTAGCTCCGTGTGTAGGGGTGTTGCAGGCTTACCCCGCTTACCCTTTTGAGTGCTAGCTGGCATGGTGTGGGCGCTTTTTGCTCCTAATACAGTAACGGGCGTCGGGTCAGCAGTGTGACCTGTGGTGTAGCTCCGTGTGTAGGGGTGTTGCAGGCTTACCCCGCTTACCCTTTTGACGCTGCTTTGGACGGTTAGCCACGCACATTCTTTATTGGGAAGGAGGGAGGGGTTGCCACTTTCCTTTTCCCATTTGCACCAAGTTGATAACTTGGTCGCTAGTCTGGCTGGAGTGTGTGTGTGTGGGTGGGGGGGGGGTGCTGTGTAGCCTAATTGATAAAACTTCTGCCTGGGGAGGGGTGTGAGATTGGGGAGTTGGGGGGTGGTGAGGGTGGGGGAAGGGGGGATTGGGGGGGGGGGAGATTGGAGGTGGGGGGGGGGTTGAGGGGTGAGATTGAGGAGTTGGGGAGGGGGAGATTGGGGTGGTGGGGGAGTGAGGGTTGGGGGAGGGTGTGAGATTGGGGAGTTGCTGAGGGGTTGAGATTGAGGAGTTGGGGGAGGGGTGTGAGATTTCGGGAGGAGGGAGGGGTGTGGCCCTAACTTAGTAACTTGGCTAGGTAACACTGCCCCAGGGGGGGGGGGGGGCGGCTTAGGTTCTGTGTGGCCCAACCTGGTAACCAGCAACACATTCTGCCCGCTGAGTGGGGGGGGGATGGGGGGGGCTAGTCTCTTTGGCCCTAACTTGATTTAACTCTGGGTGTGGGGGTAGTTTCTGCCCTAAATGTAACACTGGGGGCTAGTCTTTTGGCCCCCTAACTTGCTAAACCGTTCTCCTTGAGCTGAGGGGGCAGAGATTGAAGCAGACAAGGCCAGGCCGGGCGGGCCGCCACAGGACTGGCAAGGGACACCTGGATTAATACCTGCACACATTTGGGGCCCCAGGGAGGGTTGGCAGGGTAGGGGGGGGGGTGTAATGTAACTTGCGAAGGTGTGTGGTCAGAATCTGGCAGCTCCTATCTGGTTAGGAAGGAACAGGGAGCAGGGAGATCCCGTTGGCCAACACCTGTGTTGGTCAGTTACTTGTCAGGGAAGGGGTGGGGTGGGGGTGAGGGGAGAGGAGGATCAATACTGGACAGGCCCTTGGGGATGAAGTGGACAAGGTGTGGGCAGGATTGGGGTGGGGTGGGGGGGGGGGTACAATAGGGGCTGGACAGAAGGGCTGGGGTGGGATCAATACTTGTAGTGGTTGTACAACCTGCCTCTTCAGGTTAATTCAGGGGCACACAGAGATTTGACAAGATGGATGGAGAAGACTGGGGGGAGGGGGGGGTTATAATGTTTGGCTAAGAAACTGTGTGTGCTGGGGGCGTGTGGCTTAGGGAGGGACTGTGCCCAGTCCCTAATAAAGGGTAAGAGGTTTCTGTGGACGGTAAGCCCCAACAAACAGCCAGTCACTGGCTGGGCCGTTTGACTCTTTCATGAATATAGGGCAGTGAGGGTTTGTGTCTGCCCTTGAATTTGAGACCCCCCCCCCCCAAAAAAAAAAAAGAAGAAGAGAAAGAGAGAGGAAAAAGAGTGTAATCTGAGGACTGGGTTTGTATGTTCAGTATGTAAACTATTTCAGTGTTATATTGCTTTTTGTTTTGTTTTGTTTTTTGCCTGTCGCTATGCAAGTGGTAGTCTTCCTTGCACCCGCCCACCCATGCACGCATATTTGTGTGTGGTTTGCTTTCATCCGTAAATTGGTGGGACAGTGAGGGAACATTGTGTGTGATTTGCTTTCTTCCGTAAATTGGTGGGACAGTGAGGGAACATTGTGTGTGATTTGCTTTCATCCGTAAATTGGTGGGACAGTGAGGGAACATTGTGTGTGATTTGCTTTCTTCCGTAAATTGGTGGGACAGTGAGGGAACATTGTGTGTGATTTGCTTTCATCCGTAAATTGGTGGGACAGTGAGGGAACATTGTGTGTGATTTGCTTTTTTCCGTAAATTGGTGGGACAGTGAGGGAACATTGTGTGTGATTTGCTTTCATCCGTAAATTGGTGGGACAGTGAGGGAACATTGTGTGTGATTTGCTTTCATCCGTAAATTGGTGGGACAGTGAGGGAACATTGTGTGTGATTTGCTTTCATCCGTAAATTGGTGGGACAGTGAGGGAACATTGTGTGTGATTTGCTTTCATCCGTAAATTGGTGGGACAGTGAGGGAACATTGTGTGTGATTTGCTTTCTTCCATAAATTGGTGGGACAGTGAGGGAACATTGTGTGTGATTTACTTTATTCCATAAATTGGTGGGACAGTGAGGGAAAATTGTGTGTGATTTACTTTCTTCCATAAATTGGTGGGACAGTGAGGGAAAATTGTGTGTGATTTACTTTCTTTCATAAATTGGTGGGACAGTGAGGGAACATTGTGTGTGTGATTTACTTCCATAAGGTGGTGGGACAGTGAGGGAACATTGTGTGTGATTTACTTTCTTCTATAGATTGGTGGGACAGTGAGGGAACATTGTGTGTGTGATTTACTTCCATAAGGTGGTGGGACAGTGAGGGAACATTGTGTGTGATTTACTTTCTTCTATAGATTGGTGGGACAGTGAGGGAACATTGTGTGTGTGATTTACTTCCATAAGGTGGTGGGACAGCGAGGGAACATTGTGTGTGATTTACTTTCTTCTATAGATTGGTGGGACAGTGAGGGAACATTGTGTGTGTGATTTACCTTCATAAGTTGGTGGGACAGTTAGGGAACAATAAGATGAAAGCTGCAGGGCACTGCAAATGAAATCTGTAGGATACTGGGCACTGCAAATGAAATCTGCAGAATACTGGGCACTGCAAATGAAATCTGTAGGATACTGGGCACTGCAAATGAAATCTGTAGGATACTGGGCACTGCAAATGAAATCTGTAGGATACTGGGCACTGCAAATGAAATCTGTAGGATACTGGGCGCTGCGAATAAGAGTTTTTCATTGCCGAGAAGGTAAGGAAATGCCTCTGTGTTGAGACCCAGTAAGCGGACTGAAACGTCCCTCAGTCCGACTGTATCTGTCTAGACGCTGCACATAAACTGTAGAAAGCGTCCCCAGGCAGCAGCGCATGGGGACTGAAGTTAGAACCTAAAACGGTATTGGAGAAAATATTTTGTTAGTCTTCGTGGGTGCCGCCAGTAAAACCTGACGCCTGGTCCCCGCAAATCTGCCAGGAGCAGCTGTGGGTAATCTGGTATAATGTTAACACGACAGCGTCTGCGCTAAATAACTCTGAGCCATTGTTGTGCTGGGTTTCCGCCCTAATCCTCTCCGCCAACCCCAGCGGGTACTGCCCCAGAAAAGCCGTCCGTAATCTGCTTTGCTGTCGCGCACACTGCACGCCCTTGGTGAAGACTGCTCAGACCTTTGGCAAAGACTGGTGCCTGAACAGAGTTCCCTGTGTGACTCAACCTTTGTGTTACGTAGACTAGTTCCAGCAGGAAGACTGCACGGACCTTTGGCAAAGACTGACGCCTGTACATGGTTCCCTGTATGACTCGACCTTTGTGTTACGTAGACTAGTTCCAGCAGGAAGACTGCACGGACCTTTGGCAAAGACTGACGCCTGTACATGGTTCCCTGTATGACTCGACCTTTGTATTACGTAGACTAGTTCCAGCAGGAAGACTGTACAGACCTTTGGCAAAGACTGACGCCTGTACATGGTTCCCTGTATGACTCGACCTTTGTGTTACGTAGACTAGTTCCAGCAGGAAGACTGCACAGACCTTTGGCAAAGACTGGTGCCTGAACAGAGTTCCCTGTGTGACTCAACCTTTGTGTTACGTAGACTAGTTCCAGCAGGAAGACTGCACGGACCTTTGGCAAAGTCTGACACCTGAACAGTCATTCTTGTTTGATTTTTGTTGTGTTTTTTTATGCTAGGACAGTTCCCTGTACTACTCAGCTGTTGCGTTATGTAGACTAGTTCAGCAGAAAGACTCCACAGATTTTAGGTGAAGACTGACAGAGTTCCCAGTCTGACTTGACTGTTGTTTTATATATAACAGAGCTGTGGCAAGAACACTGCACAGACCTTTGATGAAGGCTGATGCCTGTACATAGTTCCCTGTATGACTTGACCTTTGTGTTACGTAGACTAGTTCCGGCAGGAAGACTGCTCAGACCTTTGGCAAAGACTGATGCCTGTACATAGTTCCCTGTATGACTCGACCTTTGTGTTATGTAGACTAGTTCCGGCAGGAAGACTGCTCAGACCTTTGGTGGGAAGACTGACGCCTGTACACAGTTCCTTGTATGACTCGACCTTTGTGTTACGTAGACTAGTTCCAGCAGGAAGACTGCTCAGACCTTTGGCAGGAAGGCTGATGCCTGTACACAGTTCCCTGTGTGACTCGACTATTGCATTACATTGTTTTGTCATGAAGACTGCACAGATTTTAGGTGAAGACTGCACAGATCTTAGGTGAAGACTGCACAGATCTTAGGTGAAGACTGCACAGATTTTAGGTGAAGACTGCACAGATCTTAGGTGAAGACTGCACAGATTTTAGGTGAAGACTGCACAGATCTTAGGTGAAGACTGCACAGATCTTAGGTGAAGACTGCACAGATCTTAGGTGAAGACTGCACAGACCTTAGGTGAAGACTGCACAGACCGTAGGTGAAGACTGCACAGACTGTAGGTGAAGACTGGACAGATCTTAGGTGAAGACTGCACAGATCTTGGGTGAAGACTGCACAGACCTTAGGTGAAGACTACACAGACCTTAGGTGAAGACTACACGGACCGTAGGTGAAAACTACACAGACCGTAGGTGAAAACTACACAGACCTTAGGTGAAGACCTACACAGACCGTAGGTGAAGACTACACAGACCTTAGGTGAAGACTGAAGCCTAAACATTTCCCAGTACGACTGGACTGTTGCTTTTTATAGTTCTGGCAGGAATAGGGTCAATCAAGTAGAGTGCTGCTCTTTCATGCTCTCGGTAACTGTACTGTATGAGGCAAAGCATGTAGCTTACTTCGCTGTGTAAGTTCCCTAAGGCAAATCAGATTTTCTGTACTGAAGCGTATGGAAGGGTGAACGATTTGGGTGCTTACTTCAGACTAATCGGAGCTAGCATTCATCATCAAAACAGAGATAAAAACTATCCTCTTTTTGCAATACTTCCTCTACTCCAACTAAAAGCAGGGTCCACTTTCCACATCTGCGTGTGTGTGTGTGCGCACGCACATGATGTATTTCTATCATTTTGCCCATCGTATTTCCATGGCAGTGAACCCCAACAAAAGAATCGCCCATTGCTTCAGACCACTTCTCCCCCCGAAACCTTTCCCCACCCTAACAAAAGAATCACCCATCACCACTTTTCCCCCCTGAAACCATTCCCCTCAGATCTCCATGGTAATGAACCCCTAACCCCCCCCCCCCCCCAGTATGTTGCATGGGCAGGTGAAGTGCAGTGTTCCGGAACCATTACAGTGATGCTAACACAGCTCAGCGGCTTGTCTAAGGAGGTGCGTTTGTAGGCAGGTGCTGCTTGGCTAAAGCTCAGCTGTCGGTCAG
>JABMCL010003790.1:75000-100000 GCA_018857735.1 Alviniconcha marisindica
GGTTTAATATAATAGCAAACACACAGTCGCACAACATACACTGTCATCATAAAACCCTGATTTGTGGATGATAAACTGAGCATGCGCTAAAACATCTAGTAAACATACACATAACATACGTAACATACTCACATACACAGGCACATTATTTATGTATGCAACACACACACACACCTACTTGTATGCATGTAACATACACACCTGGTAATATACATGCACGTAACGTACACGCATACTTTTACATAGGTAACATACCTAGTAAACACTAACACTCACACCTAGTTTACATAAGAAGCAACAGTGTGGGGGCAGGGGAATTGGAATGTGAATGACTGTAAATTCTCTTGCATTTATCCGAGGTCAGACATAATATTGGGGGTGGGGGGAAGCCGGGGTAACTTGTGCAACATTGTGTGTGCAAGGGAGACCACCCTACTAGCAAAAATGAACAAACAGAAATAAAAAAAATTGGACACACTTGTTGCCTTTGTATCAGTACAGTGTGCAATTCACAGAACACATGGGTTTACACACCTGTTATCTCGCATCAGTCAGCAATTTACAGACAGAAAACCAGTTTACACAGCTGTTTCTGTGTACCAGTCAACAATTCACACACAAAAACCAGTTTACACATCTGTTGCAATGTATTGGCAACTCATAGACAGAAAACCAGTTTACACTGTTGCTGTGTATCGGTTGGCAATTCATCGACAGAAAACCAGTTTACACAGCTGTTGCCATGTATTGGTCAGCAACTCACAGATGGAAAACCAGTTTACACCACTGTTGCTGTGTATCAGCTGGCAATTCACAGACAGAAAACCAGTTTACACATCTGTTTCCGTGTATCAGTCAACAATTTGCACACAAAAACCAGTTTACACCTCTTGCTGTGTATCGGTTGGCGGTTCACAACAGTTTACACAGCTGTTGCCATGTATGAATCAGCAACTCACAGACAGAAACCAGTTTACACATCTGTTGCTGTGTATCAGCCAACAACTCACAGACAGAAACCAGTTTAAGCATCTGTTACCATGCATCAGTCAGCAGACAGAAAACCAGTTTACACATCTGTTGCTGTGTATCAGTCAACAACTCGCAGACAGAAACCAGTTACAGCATCTGTTACCATGCATCAGTCAGCAGCTCGCAGACAGAAAACCAGTTTACACATCTGTTGCTCTCAATCAGTCAGCAACTTACAGTAAGAAAACCAGTTTACACATCTGTTACTGTGTATTGGCAACTAGCTGACAGAAAACCAGTTTACACAGCTACTGCCGTGTATCAGCAATTTGGAGACAGAAAACCAGTTTACACATCTGTTGCTCTCAATCAGTCAGCAACTTACAGTAAGAAAACCAGTTTACACATCTGTTACCATGTATCGGCAACTAGCTGACAGAAAACCAGTTTACACAGCTGTTGCCATGTATCAGTCAGCAGCTCACAGACAGAAAACCAGTTAACACATCTGTTGCTCTCAATCAGTCAGCAACTTACAGTAAGAAAACCAGTTTACACATCTGTTACCATGTATTGGCAACTAGCTGACAGAAAACCAGTTTACACAGCCGTTGCCGTGTATCAGCAATTGGGAGACAGAAAACCAGTTTACACATCTGTTGCTCTCAACCAGTCAGCAACTTACAGTAAGAAAACCAGTTTACACATCTGTTACCATATATTGGCAACTAGCTGACAGAAAACCAGTTTACACAGCTGTTGCCGTGTATCAGCAATTCGGAGACAGAAAACCAGTTCACACATCTGTTGCTCTCAATCAGTCAGCAACTTACAGTAAGTAAACCAGTTTACATATCTGTTACCATGTATTGGCAACTAGCTGACAGAAAACCAGTTTACACAGCTGTTGCCGTGTATCAGCAATTGGGAGACAGAAAACCAGTTTACACATCTGTTGCTAAGATCAGTGAGCAATTCATATTATATATAGACAACAAGTTCACACATCTGTCATCCTGTATATAACAGTAAATCAGAATTGATGGGCAGTTAAAAGACAACAGATTAACACTTCCTTTGCGGTTAAGCCTACACCTCCTCACTTCCTGGCTGTGGATTTTAACCCCTTCAGTCCCAGACAAACACTGCAAGGTTTCCTCTAAATAAAAACACAATTACGCCAATAAACGTGAATAAATGTAAAGTGTTAAAGAAAATTAAAGTGTTACAAAATACTCTGAATAAAAACATAATTATGTGAATAAATGTAAAGTGTTAAAAAAAAGAAAAAGTGTGTTACAAAATACTTGACAAAGGGGATTACCCTGAAAATTTGCATGTTGTGTTTTGTCCTAATATATATATATATATATATATATATATATAAACCGCATTATTTTGAACCTTTCGTGTGTTTAGATCTTGTTACAAAGTACATCAGACTAGTGAGACAAATGTTACAGCTGTTTGCAGGTGTATTGTTTCTTGTGGTTGGCTGGTTACCGGACACTGCCCTGCAGTGACCCTGTGCAGCAAACTCCAAGCGCTGGTTTACAACATCCTTCATCCAACCACGGCCACAGTTGATTACGCCATAGGTCTAAAAAAAAAAAAAAATGTCAGCTAACGACATCCTTCCTCCAACCACTGCCACAGTTGATTACGCCATAGGTCTAAAAAAAAAAATGTCAGCTAACGACATCCTTCCTCCAACCACTGCCACAGTTGATTACGCCATAGGTCTAAAAAAAAAAACTGTCAGCTAACGACATCCTTCCTCCAACCACTGCCACAGTTGATTACGCCATAGCTCTAAAAAAAACTGTCAGCTAACGACATCCTTCAACCACTGCCACAGTTGATTACGCCATAGGTCTAAAAAAAAACTGTCAGCTAACGACATCCTTCCTCCAACCACTGCCACAGTTGATTACGCCATAGGTCTAAAAAAAAAAAAAATGTCAGCTAACGACATCCTTCCTCCAACCACTGCCACAGTTGATTACGCCATAGGTCTAAAAAAAAAAAAAAAAAATGTCAGCTAACGACATCCTTCCGCCAACCACTGCCACAGTTTACGCCATAGGTCTAAATCAAAAAAATGTCAGCTAACGACATCCTTCCTCCAACCACTGCCACAGTTGATTAGCCATAGGTCTTAAAAAAAAATGTCAGCTAAACGACATCCTTCCTCCAACCACTGCCACAGTTGATTACGCCATAGGTCTAAAAAAATGTCAGCTAACGACATCCTTCCGCCAACCACTGCCACAGTTTACGCCATAGGTCTAAAAAAAAATGTCAGCTAATGAACATCCTTCCTCCAACCACTGCCACAGTTGATTACGCCATAGGTCTGAAAAAAACTGTCAGCTAACGACATCCTTCCTCCAACCACTGCCACAGTTGATTACACCATAGGTCTAAAAAAAAAACTGTCAGCTAACGACATCCTTCCTCCAACCACTGCCACAGTTGATTACGCCATAGGTCTAAAAAATAAAAATAAATGTCAGCTAACGACATCCTTCCTCCAACCACTGCCACAGTTGATTACGCCATAGGTCTAAAAAAAACTGTCAGCTAACGACATCCTTCCTCCAACCACTGCCACAGTTGATTATGCCATAGGTCTAAAAAAAAAAAAAAGGCCAGCTAACGACATCCTTCCTCCAACCACTGCCACAGTTTACGCCATAGGTCTAAAAAAAAACTGTCAGCTAATGAACATCCTTCCTCCAACCACTGCCACAGTTGATTACGCCATAGGTCTAAAAAAAACTGTCAGCTAATGAACAGTTTTTCGATGATGCTCAAACGGCAGTAAGTTTGTCACAGACAACTCAGATTGATGATGATGATGATGATGATGATGATGATGATGATGATGAAGTGATGCTTAATGTCCTCAGATGTCAGTTGACATATTAGGGACAAGTTGTGACCAATGCCGAAGCACGGTGCAATAAATCTTTACGTCCACGGAAACCAGAAGGCTCGTTAGGACGGACAGTCCAGGACGTCCACCTCGACTCTCACACAGGTCCTGAACCATGGCAACTCAGATTATATCAGACATTTCTTTTATAACTGACCGTGTTGCTTATACCAGCACAAATCAAACCAAAATCAGTAGAATCGTGATGGATTTTTTTATTGATTTTTTACCTGGTGTGGATGCGTCTCATGTTTGTGTGAGTGCTTGGGCGCTATGTTCCTTCCACAGTCTTATCAGTACCCATACCTTTCGGAGGGTGCTGACCACATCGGTGGACAGCTGCGCGGAGATCCAGAGTGCCCCTTCTGTGGCGTAACCAATTCTGTCAGAGTTTGGAGGAAGGTACCAGAAAGCAATGCTCGGAGTGTGTCTGTGTGGCTGATGGGATGTTAAAATCCAATTACTAACTAACTTACTGGATATTTAATTTAACGTCCTTTCAACTGCGCACTGGTTACCTCGGGTTGATTCTTTAGCTCACCAATAAAAACAATACACATTTATATACACATAAAAAGATTAAAAAAGAAGAGCAGTGGTTCTTTCAATCATAAATACAATAACCTAAACCATGGAATGTGACAATTTGTGCCAGATGTGTGATGGAGTACCATCAAAAAATAAATTAAAAAATCCATGGTATGACATGGGAGGGGTTAAAATTAACCCCCCGTTTCTGCCGTACCCAGCACGTTTTCAAGCCTACATCTTAAAGAAAGAGGTGAGAATAATGACGGACATCTTCCATCTCGTTAAACCATCCATGTGAACATGATGCATTTTGGGGTCAAACTGAAGCTGAAACATATACATCTGGTAGTGAAGGGGTTAACGTGACAACTGGCGCCTCCTGCCCCTGTGTATTCTACACAACTGTGGAAATCCCCTGCGTCGTACACTGGGCTGGTGAACAGACGGCCCAACACTGCCCTACATCTCATGACCAGATGCAACACCTGTGGTGCCACCACCAGCAGAGCCTGATACAACACCTGCAGTACCAACACCAGCAGGACCTGATGCAACACCTGCAGCACCAGCAGGACCTGATGCAACACCTGCAGCACCAGCAGGACCTGATACAACACCTGCAGTATCAACACCAGCAGGACCCTGATGCAACACCTGCAGCACCAGCAGGACCTGATGCAACACCTGCAGCACCAGCAGGACCTGATACAATACCTGCAGTATCAACACCAGCAGGACCTGATGCAACACCTGCAGCACCAGCAGGACCTGATGCAACACCTGCAGCACCAGCAGGACCTGATACAACACCTGCAGCACCAGCAGGACCTGATGCAACACCTGCAGTACCAGCAGGACCTGATGCAACACCTGCAGTACCAGCAGGACCTGATGCAACACCTGCGGCGCCACCACAAGCAGGACCTGATGCAACACCTGCAGTACCATCACCAGCAGGACCTGATACAACACCTGCAGCACCAGCAGGACCTGATACACCACCTGCAGTACCAACACCAGCAGGACCTGATACAACACCTGCAGTACCAACACCAGCAGGACCTAATACAACACCTGCAGTACCAACACCAGCAGGACCTGATACAACACCTGCAGTACCTGATGTAACACCTGCAGTATCAACACCAGCAGGACCTGATACAACACCTGCAGTACCAACACCAGCAGGACCTGATACAACACCTGCAGTACCAACACCACAAGGTCACCATCTTCTGACTACGGACTGGCCGCTGCCGACTGCGTGCCCACCTGTATCGCCTTGTGAGACACATTGCCCATGTGAGACACTGCCTGTGTGAGACATACACACGCTGTGTGAGACACATGGCCTATGTGAGATGCACACTGCCATGCGAGAGACATACACACACTGTGTGAGACACACGGCCTACGTGAGATGCCCACCGCCACATGAGACACACACCGATGGTGTGAGACACGCACACTGCTGGTGTGAGACACACACACGCTGCCAAGGAGCCAAGTACGCTTGCAGAAAAGCTCTGGGACTCCAAAGAGGCCCTCACGCAGACAACCAACTTCACCAACACACCGTCAGGCCAGACGCCCGAGGACAATCGTCTGGAATGCCGAAGGGAGAAAAGGTTGGGCTGCTCAAGGTTTGAATTTGATACTGCTCAGAATGTACTTCCCCATTAAGTCGCTGGCGTTGCCTGCTTCTGGGAGGATACGCTAAAAAGTGGTTATCAATCCGTGTCTCATGCATACTATGAAATAACCATGACTGAAACTCTCTCTCTCTCTCTCGCTCTCATGCCTATATTATGTATATAAGTAATGCCTGTAATTTGATATCTATTTATCAGTAACTTAGCAAGGACTAGTTGTTAGACAGGTTTTTGACTGAACCTAAACTACAATCCTTGTAAAATAAAGTTTTCGAGTTCGAGTTCTCTCTCTCTCTCTCTCTCTCTCTCACACACACACACACACACACTCTGACTCTCTCTCTCTCACACACACACACACACACTGACTCTCTCTCTCTCTCTCACACACACACACACACACCCCCCCACACACACACTGTCTTACAAGTTACAAAAACACATGCAGTACCTGATGAAACAGAAGAAGCACATGCAGACATTGTGCAGGTAACACCTTGCAAATCATAATGTATTGTACCTTTTGAATCAGAACATACTGTAGTTCATGAATCATAATGTACCTTATGAATCAGAACTCACTGACTATAACTCGTGATTCATAATGTATTGTACCTTTTGAATCAGAACATACTGTAGTTCATGAATCATAATGTACCTTACGAATCGGAACTCACTGACTGTAAGTATAACTCGTGATTCATAATATATTGTACCTTGTGAATCAGAACTCGCTGTAACTCATGATTCATAATGTATTGCAGCTTATGAATCAGAACTCACTGTAACTTGTGATTCATAATGTATTGTACCTTTGAATCAGAACTCGTGTATTCATGAATCATAATGTACCTTATGAATCAGAACTCATGATTCATAATGTATTGCACCTTATGAATCAGAACTACTGTAGATTCATGAATCAAAGTATTGCCTTATGAATCAGAACTCACTGTGATTCATAATGTATTGCAGCTTATGAATCAGAACTCACTGTAACCTGTGATTCATAATGTATTGTACCTTATGAATCAGAACTCATGATTCATAATGTATTGTACCTTATGAATCAGAACTCATGATTCATAATGTATTGTACCTTGTGAATCAGAACTCACTGTAACTCATGATTCACGACGTATTGTACCTTATGAATCAGAACTTACTAGAGTTCATGATTCAGAACATAATTACTGTAGCTCACAATCAGAACATGTACTAAGTGCAACCATGAATCAGAACACTCAAGTACAATTGTGAATCGAGAACATAAAAGCCTCGTGAATCAGAACACAATTACTGTACCTCATGAATCCATGTACTAAGTACAATCTTGAAATCAGAACACAAACATGTACACCTGTGAATCAGAACACAAACCATCATAACAAACATGTACTAAGTACAATCTTGAAATCAGAACACAAACATGTACCCCTGTGAATCAGAACACAAACCATACATACACAAACATGTACACACATGAATCAGAACACAAACCATACATACACAAACATGCACACATGTGTGAAATCATTCTTGACTGGGATCGAAAGTGCCACCGGAAAACTACATTCTGCCCATGAGATCGAGCCAGGAAACAGAATCTGTTGATGAGGTTTAGGGCCGGGGTAAAACTGACCATGCCCAATAACTACACGCACAAGCAACTGCGCTGTATAAGTGACCACTTTCAGTAAGGACACAGAGTTGTCATCTTGAGGAGTCAATCAGCTGTATTTATACGGGGAGGCTAAAGACGTATAGGCATTTTGCAGCCCAGCACATAATAATTCGTGATAAACATTTACAGTCATTTAAAACACTGCCTCGGGCTTCATGATAAACAACTACAGTCATTTAAAATATTGCCTAGGCTTTGTGACAAACACTTACAGTCATTTAAAATATTGCCCAGGTCTTGTGATAAACATTTTCAGTCATTTAAAATATTGCCTAGGCTTTGTGACAAACACTTACAGTCATTTAAAATATTGCCTAGGCTTTGTGACAAACACTTACAGTCATTTAAAATATTGCCTAGGCTTTGTGATAAACATCTACAGTCATCTGAACATTTACGTCATTTAAAATATTGCCTAGGCTTTGTGATAAACATTTACTGTCATTTACAATATCACCTCGGCTTCATAATAAACATTTACTGTCATTTAAAATATGACCTAAGTTTCATAATAAACATTTACTGTCATTTAAAATATCACCTAAGTTTCGTGATAAACATTTACTGTCATTTAAAATATCACCCAGGCTTTGTGATAAACATCTACTGTCATTTAAAGTATTGCCTAGACTTTGTGATAAACATTTTCAGTCATTTAAAATATCACCCAGGCTTCATGAGAAACACCTAGTTATTTAAAATATCGCCTAGGCTTTGTGATAAACATCTACAGTCATAAACACATCTACAGTCATTTAAAATGTTGCCTAAGCTTTGTGACAAACATTAATTTACAGTCATTTAAAATATTGCCCAGGTTTCGTGACAGAAATTTTCAGTCGTTTAAAAGATCATCTAAGTTTTGTGACAAACATTTACTGTCATTTAAAATATCACCTAGGCGGTGTGATAAACATTTACTGTCATTTAAATTAGTACCTCAGCTTTGTAATAAACATTTACTGTCATTTAAAATATCACCTAATTTTTGCGATAAACATTTACTGTCATCTAAAATATCACGTAAGTTTGGTGATAAACATTTACTGTCATTTAAAATATCACATAAGTTTCATGATAAACATTTACTGTCATTTAAAATATCACCTTGGCTTCATGATAAACACCTAGTCATTTAAAATATTGCCTAGGCTTTGTGATAAGCATCTACTGTCACTTAAAATATGACCTAAGCTTTGTGATAAACATCTACTGTCATTTAAAGTATTGCCTAGACTCTGTGATAAACATTTTCAGTCATTTAAAATATCACCCAGGCTCTGTGATAAACATTAACAGTCATTTGAAATACTGCCTAGGCTTTGTGATAAACGTCTACAGGCATTTAAACATCTACAGTCATTTAAAATGTTGCCTAGGCTTTGTGACAAACATTAATTTGGTCATTTAAAATATTGCCCAGGTTTCATGATAAACATTTTCAGTCATTTAAAATATCACCTAGGCGGTGTGATAAACATTTACTGTCATTTAAAGTCATTAAATTATTACCTCAGCTTTGTAATAAACATTTACTGTCATTTAAAATATCACATAAGTTTAATGATAAAGATTTATTGTCATTTAAAATATCACCTTGGCTTCATGATAAACACCTACAGTCATTTAAAATATTGCCTAGGCTTCATGATAAACACCTACAGTCATTTAAAATATTGCCTAGGCTTTGTGATAAACATCTACTGTCCTTTAAAATATCACCTAGGCTTTGTGATAAACACCTACAGTTATTTAAAATATTGCCTAGGTTTTGTGATAAGCATCTACTGTTGTTTAAAATATCACCTAAGCTTTGTGATAAACATTAACTGTCATTTAAAATACTGCCTAGGCTTTGTGATAAACATCTACTGTCATTTAAAATATCACCTAAGCCTTGTAATAAGCATCTACTGTAGTTTAAAGCATTGCCTAGGCTTTGTGATAAGCATCTACTGTCCTTTAAAATATCACCCAGGCTTTGTGATAAACATTAACAGTCATTTAAAATACTGCCTAGGCTTCATGATAAACACCTACAGTCATTTAAAAGTATTGCCTAGGCTTTGTGATAAACATCTACTGTCCTTTAAAATATCACCCAGGCTTTGTGATAAACACCTACAGTCATTTGAAATACTGCCTAGGCTTTGTGATAAACATCTACAGTCATTTAAAATATTGCCTAGGCTTTGTGATAAAAAAATTCAGTCATTTAAAATATTGCCTAGGCTTTGTGATAAACATTTTCAGTCATTTAAAATATTGCCTAGGCTTTGTGATAAACATTAACAGTCATTTAAAATATTGCCTAGGCTTTGTGATAAACATTAACAGTCATTTAAAATATTGCCTAGGCTTTGTGATAAACATTAACAGTCCTTTAAAATATCACCCAGGCTTTGTGATAAACACCTACAGTCATTTAAAATATTGCCTAGGCTTTGTGATGAACATTAACAGTCATTTAAAATATTGCCTAGGCTTTGTGATATTAACAGTCATTTAAAATATTGCCTAGGCTTTGTGATAAACATTTTCAGTCATTTAAAATATTGCCTAGGCTTTGTGATAAACACCTACAGTCATTTAAAATATTGCCTAGGCTTTGTGATAAACATTTTCAGTCATTTAAAATATTGCCTAGGCTTTGTGACAAACGTCTACAGGCATTTAAACATCTACAGTCATTTAAAATATTGCCTAGGCTTTGTGATAAACATTTTCAGTCATTTAAAACACTGCCTAGGCTCTGTGACAAACGTCTACAGGCACGCCAGGTGAGAGTTACTATAGGCAATGTATTTGGAGCGCTGATTAACTCCCTTGGGTGCTGGTTCATTTACGATATTGCCTAGGCTTCGGGCTAAAGACGTCATTTACAGTTGTTTAAAATACTGCGTGGTTTTCATGACACGTTAATAAAAGAGCGGGCACACTGAATGACCGTAACCCCTTCACTGCCATGAAGTCACTTGAAAACGACCCATAAAAGAGCAAAATCTGAAACCCTTCAGCCTTTTCGTCTTCTTTTTTGCACCGGCGTGTGAAAGCATTTTCATCAGAACACACAGCATTGAAAATAGATGCTTATAGGACCGGAAAATACACTGTTTGCAGGCGCATCTGTGGATCTTTCGGCCCGGAAATTTGACAGGCTGTGGCAGTGAAGGGGTTAATATACCATTCTTAAAAAGAACTTTCTGACAATGCGAAACAGGAACTTCAGCTTCAACACCCAAGTCGCGATCTGAAACAGAATGAGGCCCCGGGTGCTCGTGCAGAATCAACACGCAAGGGAGTGAATCAGCACTCGGAATACGTCACACAAACACAACAACAAAGACCTGACTCCCAGGTCGCCTACAGTAACTCTCACCTGGCATGCGAGTAAATACAAGGTACTTTTGAGGATGCACCTCTGGTGGAGTTTATGCACCTTGTATTCACTAGCATGCCAGGTGAGAATTACAGTAGGTGACTCAGGTCTTTGTTGTTTTGTGTTTGTGTGACGTCTTTTGAGCACTCACTAACTCCCTTGTGTGCTAAAAAAGCATCTTCGACAAGAATCAACACACAAGGCAGTTAATTCTGCACGAGTGCTCTGGGCAAAAAAAGCATCTTCAACAAGAATCAACACACAAGGCAGTTAATTCTGCACGAGTGCTCTGGGCAAAAAAAGCATCTTCGAAAAGAACACACAAGGGAGTTAATTCTGCACGAGTGCTCTGGGCAAAAAAGCATCTTCAAAAGAACAACACAAGGGAGTTAATTCTGCACGAGTGCTCTGGGCAAAAAAAGCATCTTCGACAAGACTCAACACACAAGGGAGTTAATTCTGCACAAGTGCTCTGGGCAAAAAAAGCATCTTCGAAAAGAACACACAAGGGAGTTAATTCTGCACGAGTGCTCTGGGCAAAAAAAGCATCTTCGAAAAAACACAAAGGGAGTTAATTCTGCACGAGTGCTCTGGGCAAAAAAGCATCTTCGAAAAGAACACACAAGGGAGTTAATTCTGCACGAGTGCTCTGGGCAAAAAAAGCATCTTCGACAAGACTCAACACACAAGGGAGTTAATTCTGCACAAGTGCTCTGGGCCTCATTCTGTTTCTTTTTTTTTCATCTTCGACAAGCGTGACGAGCAAGTGGATGTTTACATGGAGTTCAGCTGTGATCCAATAACAAGTCAACGCTGAGAGTGACAAGCGACCAAGAGAGGCAAAAGTCAAGGTGAAGAAAATATTGACCAATCGCAAAAATCTGAAATGACTGCTAGCATTCTAAAACAAGATCCAAACGCAACAGACCTAGCTTTTTCACAGTTTATTTATTGTTTAAGTCTTGTTTTGTAGCTGGATAAAGGGGGATTACCCTGGAATATTGCATGTTGTGTTTTGTCCGAATGAATAGAACTCTTTTTACCTGCAGACACCAAACTCTGACTTTTACACCTGCAGAAGCTGAAGTCTGACTTTCCACTGACGGAAATAATAATAATAATAATAATACTAATAGACATTTCTATGACGCGTGATCCCTAGCAAGATCTAGGGCACAATGCGCCGTACAAAAAGCTGCAGAAAAACGTACAAACACATACAATGGACAAAATAAAATAAAAAGTTTCGGGTCACAGAATGACTTAAGAACAAGAAAAGAAAAAAACTCACTCAACCATGAAGAAACAGAACTCTTTTCTACCTGCAGAAACCAAACTCTGTATTCCAATCTCGTGCTGGGGGTTTCTATTCAGCATCCCAGCCACATCACTCAGCAGTAGGCAACAGAATAAAAACCACACCTAAAAATAAACACCCCCGAAAAATGCAAGTCGGTAACAACATTCACAGCATAAATAAGTTATGACTTAGACTAGAGGCCACAGGCACGTGACACGGGCGTATTTTGACTCGGCTTCGCTGATCTGACATTCATTCTGATCTTTTGACTTATACAACATAACATTCACATGCATACAATCAGTTTGCTCAATATGTCCACCACAGTTTCATCTTATTCAGCCTAAACGCTATGACAAAACACATTCATTAACAGTCATGTGGTTGGGGGGGGGGGGGGGGGGGGGAAAAATGCAAGTCATTAAAGACGTTCACAACATACATTAAATTGCAACTTAGGCCCACAGGCGCGTGACACTGGCATATTTGACTCTGCTTGCTACATACATTAAATTATGACTTAGACCACAGGCGTGTGACATTGGCATATTTTACTCTGCTTGCTACATACATTAAATTATGACTTAGACCACAGGCACATGACACTGGCATATTTTACTCTGCTTGTCAATCAGCTCTCACACAACATACTAACAGCCAGGCCCAACATCCCCCCCTCCCTCCCCCCCCCCCTGCAAGCAAAACGGTTTGTGTCAAGTGCCTATGTTGGAGAGACAGTTGTCCAATGTACAGGTCATTTGCAAGCAAATGCCCTTCAATTTTCTGATTTGCTGGGGGTCATTTAGTGATTTGATTTTAACGTCCTGTCAATTCAACACCAGAGGGACCCTCAGGGTGGTCAAACTCTCATCTGTCATTTACAAGCAAAAGCACATTAATTTAAAAAAAAAACTTCCTTGCTGTGAAACCTACACCACATTTTTACACGACTGCAAAGAAAAAATGTTCATAAGGCAGAGGTGGCATAACTCATTAAAAACCAAACTAACCCTACTGGGAATGGTGTGACATTTAAAATCTTCTATGCTTTCATTCTTTGTTTTTCCCTCTGTGCACATGCTCTAGCTTGGTCAGAGATCTTTTTCTTATGCTGCACCATCTGTCTGGAACTCTCGTCCTTGAAAAGTTAGATTGTCAAACACACTTGTACCTTTCAAATCACCTTTCAAATCTCACCTCTTGAAGCTATCCTACTGACTCTGTGTGTGTGTGTGTACATGTGTGTGTGTGTGTGTGTGTGAGAGAGAGAGAGAGAGAGAGAGAGAGAGAGAGAGAGAGAGAGAGAGAGAGAGAGAGAGAGAGAGAGAGTGTGTGTGTGTGTGTGTGTGTGTGTGTGTGTGTGTGTGTGTGTGCATGCATGTGAGTGTGTGTGTGTGTGTGTGTGTGCATGTGTGCATGTGAGAGTGTGTGTGTGTGTGTGCGCGTGCATGCATGCATGTGTGCATGTGCACATGCGCGTGTGTGCTAGTGTGTTTCTGGTGTGCGAGAAATATTACATCCCGTTATTAAATTCCAGTTACCTGAAATATTGTTTCTGAGGTTTACATATGTATGTATTTTGTATGTTTGACATGATTTTGTAAAGTGTGGTGTGTTCACCACTGTTGGTGAGATACAATGCTATAAAAATTACTGCTATTATTATTATTATTATTATTTATAGCCCACTATGTCTGGGGTCTTTTGGGGAAACAATTCAGAATATTTCCATGCAACCCCCAACCCCCCCCCCCCCCCACAAAAAAAAACTAACCACAAAAAAAAGAAAAAGAAGCTAATTACATGAAAGTAGAAGTGAAACCGCTGCCAGTATAATTATTTCAGTTCAGTAGACAATTACACCATCTCTCCCGAACCAGCATTTTCTGTTCAGTGGCATAAAAAGAGAAAATTGCATGGCTTTCATGGCAAATCCAAAAATAAACATTCACGCTCTGTTGCAAACAGTCCTCCACTGAGATTCCCCCCCCCTGCTCCCCCCCTCCCCCCCAAATTGGTCAACAGTAAAAAATAAACATTCACGCTCACAATCCAGTGTAAAGGTCAAGGACTTACATATTTCAGTACATATGGATCCAGTGTGAAAGTCAAGGACTTACATATTTCAGTACACATCTAGATCCCATGTAAAAGTCAAGGACTTACATATTTCAGCACACATATAGATCCAATGTAAAAGTCAAGGACTTACATATTTCAGCACACATATAGATCCAATGTAAAAGTCAAGGACTTACATATTTCAGTGCATCTATATCCAGTATAAAAGCCAAGGACTTACATACTTCAGTACACATCTAGACCCAGTGTAAAAGTCAAGGACTTACATATTTCAGTACACATATAGACCCAATGTAAAAGTCAAAGACTTACATATTTCAGTACATCTATATAATTAATAATAATTAACAATTTAATAATTAATTATTAAAGTATTTTTAAAGCGCAAAATCTTGTCCCTAGAGACTATTCTAAGTGCACACACACACACACACACACATATGGATCCAACGTAAAAGTCAGGGACTTACATATTTCAGTACATACAGATCCAGCGTGAAAGTGGTCACATAAATGGTAGCTTCATAAGTAATATCCTGCGGCGTAGAGACGGTGCTGCTAATGCTGGCTGTCATCGTCAATGACGATGAACACTTATTATCAAGCGCCTCATCTGGGAATACTCCCAGAGCAGTCAACAACACCGGCAAATTAAAAGAAAGTCAATACTAATAATAATATAATTACTTAGTGATTGGATTTTAACATCCTGTGTGAACCACACGGGGTCACCTCAAGATGAGAATCCATAACGAACAATTAACGACCACAATCAGTCAAAATGAATTTCGTTCTCGAAATCATACAAGGCGAGTAAAACAAAATAAAAAAAATTAAAAGAAAGAAAAAAAGGTAAATATTATTAATATCTACAAATGTTTAAATAAATAAAAATAAAAAAAAAATAAAAATCTAAAAGCCATACAACGAGGAACAAAGCAAAACAATAAACAAAAAACAAAAACAAAAATCAACATGCACAAATCAAAAACTACTGTCACTTAAAACTAAAAATTCCTGAAATCTTGACTTTGATGTACACTGGTCAAATAGGATAGATAGCTCATGCACTCGGGGGGGGGGGGGGGGGGGGGGGGAGGGAGGGGGGAGGGGTGGGGGGGGGGGGGGATGGAGAAAAAAAAGGGGGGGAAACTAAAACAACTTGTTCCCTATCCATCAGTTCTTCCCAGCAACTTTGCCTGCTTTCATCGCAACATCAGGTTGAGGATTATGGTAATGGCAAAGGTTAGCCCCCGGTATCCCACAAATCACCATTTTCAATTACAACTGGTCCAGACAGTCCTAGTTTGGTCCAAACGGTCCCAGTTTGGTCCAAACGGTCCTATTTTGGTCCATTTGGTCCTATTCCAAATGGCCCTCTTTTGGTCTAAATGGCCCTATTTTCCTCTTTTGGTCCAAATGGCCCTATTTTGGTCCAAACAGTCCTATTCCAAATGGTCCTATTTGGGTCCAAATGGTCCTATTTGGGTCCAAACGGTCCTATTTTCACGGACAGCATCATCTTTCTAAGATGACACCACTGCGGTCAAACAACAGCACCGGCAAGATATACACAGTAATGTCACTGAGCTCGACATTTCATTCCTTTGCAAAATGACCCCCCCCCTCCCTTACACCCCCCAACAAAAAACAAAACAACAACACAAATGAGTCTTCCTTGGTGGTACATATACAAAACTCTTCAATGGGGGGGGGGGTGGGGTGGGGGGTTGAAAAGTGGGTGTGGGGGGAAGGGGGGAAGCGAGTGGTGGAAAAGGGGGAGGAGGGTTGGAAAAGTGGGGGGGGTGGGGAAGTGGGGGGTTGGAATGGGGTGGGGTGTGGAAAAGTGGGGGGGAGGGGGGTGGGGGGGGGGTGGAAAAGGGGGGGAGGGGGAACCTAAACTCCAGAGGGGTGGACAGTCAAACTCAGGTCATAAGCAAATGCACATTTCAAAACTCTTCTCATATATCCATATATATATCTATAAATCCTTTGTCAAGTCATTCCACAAAACCAATCACTTTGCAAACATAAAACAATACATACATACACAAACATCACACACATTTTCCAAGAGTTAGTCCCTTCAATATTACCCCTGTTAAAAGAGCAAAGAGTTAGACCCTTCAATATTACCCCTGTTAAAAGAGCAAAGAGTTAGACCCTTCAATATTACCCCTGTTAAAAGAGCACATAAGGCCAGGACATGCTGGTACTGTTGACCATTCCATCTAATTTATCAATACCAGATTAAAGAATTTAAAAAGAAGAAGAAAAAGGAATGGACAGACACAATACAAAATTAAAAAAACTGTTATACAAATGCATAATGGCAAATACCAGTGCCATATGGCAGCAAGCTGCACATACCACCGACCAACTATCATCTCCAAGCTGCTCAACAAGAGCCATACCTAAAAGCCTAACCCATACGAAAAATATCTGAGAGTTTTCTGGAGAGAGAGAAAAAAAAGTCAGGAGAATGGACGATAAACAGAAAAATGACACGACAGAAGGAGCGAGAGGACTAGGCAGAACAACAAGAGAGACAACTCAGCGTGAAACAAACTTAACAAAACAACCAATCAGACTCCACGTCTACCTTCCTTGCCGACAGACATTCCAAACTAGCTGGCAGTGTTTTCTGTTCAGTAGCACATCTTTATGACCTGTCTTGCAACACACACACACACACACACACACATACACGCACACATATACACGCACATATATATACATACACACACACGCACACACACACACACACACGCACGCACGCACACTCACACACAAAACCAAGCCTCACACTCTGGGCGAATGCATCTTTAAGAAGACGCAGTTACGACTAGTCACACTGTGTATCCGATAACCACACGCAGAACAACAACAGCCGATATGTAACATTACCATGATTATGTTTATTAACTGAACAAGAGCAAGCAAAAGATCTAGGCCCACACGCACGATGAGCAAACATTGAAGTTAAAGGCTGACAGCCCCTAGTCCCGATTTGTTAAAAGAATCCGTAAGTCCAGCTCTCCATCCACACATATCAACTAGCTGTTTATTTGCATCTATTTTTGGATCAGGAAAGACCCTTGTCCACAGCTGTCAACCCCTGTTGGGAGTAAACCGTAGTCCAGTGTTTGTGACCAGTATTTCCTTTATGCAGGCCAGGGTCTTTTGTTTTTTGGCTGGTGGCAGCAGTATTTTTTTAATTCCAACCAGCATGTGTGGCAGTGGAAGGAACAAGCAATGTTGTGCTAAATATGCATGCACGACTTAAAATCTCCCTTCCAACAAGATTTCTTAGCCTATTGCACTAGATCAGTCAGCGTGCATTTGGCGATGGCGAGTGTTGGCTGCTTGTTCAACAGTTTTTCAATCTTTATGTTCAGTTTAAAACAACAACAAAATCTCATGAAAATTGTGTTTTCCTGTATCCATTTTTCAATATGGCCATATCCCCCCAAAATAATGAAAAAAATGTATTATATACTGGTAAACTGTATGGGTTGACAGGTATGCTTGTTTTACCAACAAGGCAATGCGAGTGGTGTCAAAAACTCTGAACTGATTGGACATTGCATGACAACAGCCTTAAGTTTCAAGTTCATACTTCAGTATGTCAGTGACCCAAGCACCCCTTTCCATTCAAGATTTTCCTGTCTCCTCTTTGTGGCCCGCGCTGATTCTGATGTGTGAATCCCAATTTTCTTGAATAATTTGTGGTCTTCATTGGGATATGGGTGGCATCAGTTTGTACCAGTGTTCAGCATTTTGTCATCAATAGTAGCTTCTGTCGGTACTGGCAACATCGGAACTGCCATTATCAGACAGCGTTTAGGCTGCATAAATATTGAGAAATGATCTATAATGTGTTTACATCGGCCAGATGCGTTCACATCGGCCAGATAGTCCTACTTGCACTGCATGCATACCAATACTTTCAATGTCGTCACTATTTCAAAGATCAACCTGATTAATGGGTCTATTTGCTCGTCTTTTGAGTCAACATTGATTAAGGTCTGATCAGGCTTTTTAGGGACGGGGAGCCCAGGACGGCCACCTCCACTTTCACACAGCTTCTGAGCTCTGAGAGTCTGAGTTCAAGTTCAGTGTTGCTTTACGTCCAAAGAAACCATGAGGCTTTTTAGGGACGGGGAGCCCAGGACGTCCACCTCCACTTTCACACACCTTCTGAGCTCTGAGCGTCTGAGTTCAAGTTCAGAGTTGCTTTACATCCACAGAGACCGTACGGACTATTAGGGATGGGGAGCTCTGATATTTATAACTGTGCTGGTTGACTGGGTGTAAAAAAAACTAAAAAAACAAGTTACTTACTCCTCATATATATGTGGGCCTAGTTTGGCAAACGAGCAGAAAAAGATGAAGAAAATGTCTCCCGTTTTTTTCCCCCCTTCACCATGTTGCTTACTCATCCTTGTCATCACTGTAATTATGTATTTTTGATTAATCAGTTCACGATTGCTGCATCTGATCCATGTCCAGGGCGGGCATGAGCCTTCCTGTTCTTTCATTTTATTTGTTATACTCCAGTGATGCTTTTCATTGTTATTACAGCAAGGTTGTGCATACACGAACAAACACAAGAAAAGCAGTATTAACTATTATTATTACGCTATTAATTATTTTCCCTTTTTTTCACTTCTGTTTTTAGGGTGAGTGTGTGTGTGTGTGTGCGTGTGTGTGTGTGTGTGTGTGTGTGTGTGTGCGTGCGTGCATGTGTGCGTGGGTGCATGCGTGTAATTTTTTGTTACATCACTACATCAATTCTGACAACCTAAAAGCACATGGGTGTCGCAGTTCACATACATACTTCACCGACACAATTTTGCGCAGCAGCATAATCATTACAAATGCCATCAAAACAAACAAACAAATCTTATCTACATACCCCCCCACCCCACACCCACCAAGTACCTAAAACAACAAATGATATGAAAAAGAAAAAAAAATCATCTGGATGATGTTCCTGTCATCACTCTCCTTAATTTCTAGAAATCCTTGATTTCTCAACGCGACATCTGCCTAAACAGCTACATTCAGTCAGCAACAGGGATGTAGTCGAGCAGTCAGATGATGATGATGATGATGATGATGATGAGGGTGATGAACCTGTCGACGTTACGCTGCAGTCGAGCAGTTGGATGACGGTGATGAACATGTTGACAGTCGAGCAGTTGGATGACGGTGATGAACATGTTGATGTTACGCTGCAGTTGAGCAGTTGGATGACGGTGATGAACATGCTGACAGTCGAGCAGTTGGATGACGGCGATGAACATGTTGATGTTACGCTGCAGTTGAGCAGTTGGATGACGGTGATGAACATGTTGACAGTCGAGCAGTTGGACGACGGCGATGAACATGTTAACGTTACGCTGCAGTCTAGCAGTTCGACGACGGTGATGAACATGTTGATGCTACGTTGCAGTCAAGCAGTCATGTTGACGTTACGCTGCAGTCGAGCAGTTGGATGACGGTGATGAACATGTTGACGTTACGCTGCAGTCGAGCAGCTGGATGACGGTGATGATGATGATGATGAACCCACTGACATTAGGCTGCAGTCACAGTTGGACGACGGTGACAACGGTGATGAACATGCTGACATTAGGCTGCAGTTAAGGGCCTGAAAAGGTTAAAAAGGGGGGCTGCAGTCAAGCAGTTGGACAACGGTGACGATGGTGATGAACATGCTGACTTCAGGCTGCAGTCACAGTCAGAGGACGACGATGATGATGATGACGGCGATGCACATGTTGACGTCAGGCAGCCAGGCAGACACGCGCCCCGGCTGCTAAGCCTGCTGCCCATGGCGCTACGGCAACAACAGCAGCGACCGCAGGCAGGGTCGTGCAGGCGAGTCCTTCCTTGGTGGCAGTGGTGGTGGCAATGTCCGGATGGAGTGGAGACACACGCGCGCGCGCGCACACACACACACACACACGCAGAGAAGCTAGCTAGGCGACGCATCTCATCATTTCTTCTTCTGCTTCCGCTGGGTTTCCTTCTCCTTTTTCTGCTGCTTCTGCTTCTTCTTCTCCTCCTTGGCCTTCTGCTTTTGCCGCAGGCTGGACACCAGCTTGTACGTGAAGAAGGCTGGAACAGGCAGAGGGAGTGCGACGCGGTTAGCACATCTTGTGTGAGAAGAACGCATTGCGAAAAACGCTGAAACGGGCAGAATCTGAGGTACGCGCATCTTCTGTGTGAAAACCGAAGAACGCTGGAACAGGCAGAGAGAGTGTGATGAGGTTACCACATCTTGTGTGAGTGAAGAACGCTGGAACAGGCAGAGAGAGTGTGATGAGGTTAGCACATCTTGTGTGAGTGAAGAATGCTGGAACAGGCAGAGTGTGACGAGGTTAGCACATCTTGTGTGAGTGAAGAACGCTGGAACAGGCAGAGTGTGATAAGGTTAGCACATCTTGTGTGAGTGAAGAACGCTGGAACAGGCAGTGTGATGAGGTTAGCACATCTTGTGTGAGTGAAGAACGCTGGAACAGGCAAGTGTGATGAGGTTAGCACATCTTGTGTGAGTGAAGAACGCTGGAACACGGGGGGGCCCAAATGGGGGGGGATTAGGTTAGCACATCTTGTGTGGGGAAGAACACTGGAACAGCCAGAGTGTGATGAGGTTAGCACATCTTGTGTGAGTGAAGAACGCTGGAACAGGCAGAGTGTGACGAGGTTAGCACATCTTGTGTACATGAAGAACGCTGGAACAGGCGGAAAGAGTGTGACGAGGTTAGCACATCTTGTGTGAGAAGAATGCTGGAACAGGTAGAGTGTGATGAGGTTACTGGTTAGCACATCTTGTGTGTAAAGAATGCTAAAATACACAGGTCAACAAACCTTGCATGTGAAGAATGCTGAAACAGGCAGAATCTGACATTACCACACACAGTATATATATATGAACAATGTCGAAAGAGGCAGAATCTGAGATTACACCTTGCGTGTGAAGAGCGCTGAAACACTTGTGAACACATCTTGCATTTGAAGAATGCCGAAACAGGCAGAATCTGATTTTACCACACCATGTGTGTGAAGAATGCTGAAACAGGCAGAATCTGAGGATACCACACCTTGCTGAAACAGGCAAAATCTGAGATTACCACACCCTTTATGTGAAGAATGCTGAAACAGGCAGAATGTGAGGTTACCACACCATGTGTGTGAAGAATGCTGAAACAGGCAGAATGTGAGGTTACCACACCATGTGTGTGAAGAATGCTGAAACAGGCAGAATCTGAGGTTACCACACCTTGCTGAAACAGGCAAAATCTGACATTACCACACCCTGTATGTGAAAAATGCTGAAGCAGGCAGAATCTGAAATTACCACACCTTGTGTTTGAAGAATGCTGAAAAACCCAGGTCAATACATGTTGCATGTGAAGAATGCTTACTGTTAAAGAGGCCGACTCTGAGGTTACCATGCCTCTCTGTCTTCTTTTTTTTGCAGCAGCACGAGAAAGGACTTTCATCAAAATGTATACATTGAATGTAGATGTGTCACAGGACCAGAAAATATTCTGTTTGCAGGTGCGTCTGTGCATCTTTCAGTCTGGAGATTTTACAGGCGGGGGGGGGGAGAAGGGGGCCTCCTCCTATAAAGTATAAAACCCTCTCTCTCCCTCCTCCCCCTGCGCCCAACTTCCCCCACATCTCTCCCCCCCCCTCCGAACTGACAGTGAACAAGAGAACATACAAACGGAGCTCTTGGGCGAACCCCCCACCAAGTGTCCTGGCGCCATAATGATCAGCAATTCGATCGTTGGACCTCAAAGTGAAGAAAAAGAAAAAGACTCCCCCCCCCCACTTCCTGGAGTTTTGGTCCCCACCAGCACCTCTTTGGGGACAACTCGACGTTAAACCAGTCTAACCGACCGCCGCCGATCGCAACAGGACTCACTCACCAATCAGCCCCCCCGACACACAGACGAAGATGACAAAGAGGACGATGTTGGTGGCGTGCTGGTTCAAAGGGTCACCCTTGCCCGGCCCCGTGCTGTTGGTCGCGGAATCCCCCATGGTCTTTCACTCCTCTTCACCTTCACACTTGTCTTTTAAGTTTATATATATTATAAAAGCTCTCTCTTGCCGGTCCGTCCCAAACTTCCTCACAGCTGTCCCAGTCAGAAGCCGGTCCTCTAACAGTCACTAACAGTAACACAGACTGTCCATCCCAAACTTCCTCACAGTTGTCCTGATGAGAAGCCGGTCCTCTAACAGTTACTAATGCAGACTGTCCATCCCAAACTTCCTCACAGTTGTCCTGATGAGAAGCCGGTCCTCTAACAGTTACTAATGCAGACTGTCCATCCCAAACTTCCTCACAGCTGTCCCGGTGAGAAGCCAGTCCTCTAACAGTAACAGTTACTAACACAGGCTGTCCGTCCCAAACTTCCTCACAGCTGTCCCAGTGAAAAGCCGGTCCTCACTTCCTCACAGCTGTCCTGGTGAGAAGCCAGTCCTCCAACAGTTACTAACACAGGCTGTCCGTTCCAAACTTCCTCACAGCTGTCCTGGTGAGAAGCCAGTCCTCCAACAGTTACTAACACAGGCTGTCCGTTCCAAACTTCCTCACAGGTGTCCTGGTGAGAAGTCGGTCCTCTAACAGTTACTAACACAGACCGTCCGTCCCAAACTTCCTCACAGCTGTCCCAGTCAGAAGCCAGTTCTGCAAGCATGAGTGTGTTTACAAACGCTTGTTCGTCCACTTCCCTTTATGCCATAAGAAGCACACTCACTACCAGTGAGTTGAGGATACATCTGCCCTGTACTTAGGATTCCCTCAGTATATCATCTATGTCAAAGAAGAAGAAGAAACACTCAGTACTCAGAACTGAATCAGAACATCCACGCTGGCCACGCTTTGAACCCACGTGAACTTTCAGCAAGCTGTCAGTCAAAGCACCCAGTCAAAAACCTCTTTAAAGTTTTTAGCTCAATCAGTGCTCAGAACTGAAATCAGAACATCGGCCCTGGCCTCACTTTGAACCCACGAGAACTTTCAGCAAGCTGTCAGTCAAACTCAAAGCACTGAGTCAAAAACCTCGTTTTAAGTTTTGAGCTCACTCAGTGCTCAGAACTGAGATCAGAACATCCATGCTGGCCTCACACTGACCCCACAACAACTTCAGCAAGCTGTCAGACACACTGTCAGTCAAAGCACTGAGTCAGAAACCGGCTGGCAAGGTTTGAGCTCAGACTGACACTCAGTGCCCAGAACTGGAATCAGAACATCCACGCTGAGCCCACAACAACTTCAGCAAGCTGTCAGACACACTGTCAGTCCGGCAAAGCACTGAGTCCAAAACCCGGCACGTTTTGAGCTCAGACTGACACTCAGTGCCCAGAACTGGAATCAGAACATCCACGCTGAGCCCACAACAACTTCAGCAAGCTGTCAGACACACTGTCAGTCAAAGCACTGAGTCCAAAACCCGGCACGTTTTGAGCTCAGACTGACACTCCAAACACTCGGTGCCCAGAACTGGAATCAGAAGACCCACGCGGGCCCCACAACTTCAGCAAAAGCTGCCAGTCAGTCAAAAGCACCGAGTCTAAAACCTCGCAACTGTCCTCACCTCCCAAACCGACACAGCAATTAAGGCAGCAAAGCAGAAACCAACCAACCAACCACCACCCAGACCTGAAAACGATAACCGCACGTGTGTACACCATATGGTTCGCAAACCGTGACAGAAGCCATCCACTCGCGGACCAGCCGCACTGACTGAGTTAAACTACCTGCAGTTGTATATATATATATAAATAAATAAATATATATCCGTATATATATGACAGCGGTGGCAATAAAACGCGCGCACCACACACTGATGTGAGGAAACAGATGGCAGCTAGTGCCGCTTTGCCGGGCAGACGCCTCTAACCGCTTCACAGTCGCACGGCCGCTTTCATCATCACCCGGACACCACCAGTAACTTTCCCGGACGCCAGTGTGACAGATGCGAGCTAGCTTCACGAACCACAACCGTGCGGAGCGTGGTCGGAACCTGCCACGTGGAACGCTGCAGTTTGTATCTAGAGTTTATAGCTTCGTAACGGTAGTACGTGACGTCACTGTCACCGTACTGAGAGATACTATAACTACCCCCCCCCCCCCCCCCCCCCCATACACACACACACCCTCTCCCCCTTCAGAGCCCAAGAGCTGTGTAAAAGTCGAGGTGGCCGTCCAGGGCTCCCGTCCCTAATAAGCCTACGGTTTCTGTGGACGTAAACCGCCCCCCCCCCCCAATTTGTTTCGGGCGACAGAAAGACTGAACTGACTGTACGTCACTCGCTCGCAAAATGTTTAGGGAGTGAAACGTTGCATACGTTAGAAGCGCTCAGGTTTCCACAAAGCTCGAGCGTCACGTACGCTGGCACTGTCACGTCACATGTACAGACACAGACTGCACAGATG
>JABMCL010003790.1:102500-105000 GCA_018857735.1 Alviniconcha marisindica
AAATCAATGAGCGACTTTGCTGGCTAGAGCATTGCACTGCCCAAATAGGCCCAGCGCCACCTGGCTAGTGTAGGGGAGATCATTTGCAGCTGACCTGAGCTTTGTCAAAGCCCCAAATATGCCCAGCGCCACCTAGCGGGGCGATCCGCCGCTAAGTCGCCCATTCAATTACTGTTGGACTTTCAACCATATATATTTTTCCCAGCAGATCAATTCAGTAACTGTTGTAGGACTTTCAACCATAATATATTTGTCCTGGCAATTTCTTTTCATGACATCATAGGATCTTAATCATATCAGGGGCCGGGATAGCGCAGTTGGTACAGCGTTTGACTGAAAAGCCAGGCACAATACTGATGCGGGTTCGAGTCCCCGGTGCGGCGAGGGATTTTTCTCCAAGAGTCAGCTTTCAATGCAGACTCTCTTAATGTGTCCACAGGTCCCCGTGTGCAATCGCAGGCATCAGCATCTGTGCGCACGTTAAAAATCCCAAAGACTGGCAGCCATACCGTTGTCTGAACACACACATGTACTGCACACTCTGACAGGAACAGGTAGTGCTGCTCTTGCGGAGCTCTGCTGTGCCATATCCAGGTAAGGCGACCCAAATTTCCCGCAAGGGATAATGAAGTACTATAAAAAAAATTTTTTTAAATAACACTTTATAAAAAAATAATAATCAGTGTGGCACACAAAAGAACTCACAAAAGGTTAAAAGGAATGCTTATCATTTATGATGGGACAATACTGAACAACCATTTTGCAGTATCCTCTTAAAAATAAAAACAAAAACAAGCATTCTTTCCAACCTTTTGCGAGTTGTTATTGCTGAATGACTGCCCTGTCTTTATTAACCCCTTCACTGCCCCAGCCTGTAAAATTTGCGGGCTGAAACTGAAAGATGCACGGACGCACCTGCAAACATTGTATTTTCCGGTCCTGTAACATCTGCTTTCAATGCTGTGTGTTTCGATGAAAATCCTTTCACATGCCAGTGCAAAAAAACAAAAACAAAAACAAAACAAAAAAGGCAGAAAGGCTTGACCCTTTCGCTGCCAGAGAATGCGCCGCTGATGCAGTCTCTTGAAAGCAGAGTCTCGCGAAGGGATTCCGCCATCCCCAAAGGTTCCTGTTTTTATACCTCTGGTTCTCCTGAGTGTGCCAGAGGTCCAGCAGGTCGTCCCATGAGTACAGCGTCTTACCGGCAGATACGAAAGACGTCATCAAGGACGTCATAAGGGCAGTGAAAGGGTTAATAATAATGGTTTCAAAATTGACACTTTTGCTGGTTGTTTTCAAGCAGCATCATGGCAGTTAAGGGGTTAAACACCCACCGGTCATGCTTTACGCTGACTTTCCGTGAATAAAACGGAACACTTGCTACTTCGCTGCACTGTGAGCCGGTTTGGCCTAGTGGTAAGGCGTTAGGCTGGTAAGCGGAAGGACCTCGGTTCGACACCGCTTCGGCTCTTCTTTCTCTTCAAAAGGTTGTGGTTTGTAGACACAGTCTTGTGACTTTGTCCATCACTTCCTACTGAAACATTAAAATGGCTCTCATCGCTGCCCATCTTAATGCAGAAGTCATTCTGGTGGTGACAGTGTAGCGATAGATATATATATATATATAATCTCACTCTTCCCCCACCACCATAACCCCCCCCCCCCTCCCCGTCCCTAATAAGCTGTACGGTTTCTGTGGACGTTAAGCACCGTGTTTACTTCGCTGCAGACTTCTGTAACTTTGCTGCTGCTTCACTGAATTTTTGCACGAGAGATTAACATGGTGACAGTATTTTGACTTGACCTGACTTAAAAATGACCCCCCCCCCCCCCCCAACAAAACAAAAATCACACATACACACACACACAGAGAAGAAGAAGAAGAGGAAAGAAAGAAAACTGGTAGGAAGAAGAAGAAGAAAACTAGTAAAAAGAACACTTTGTTAATGTTATCTGACACATTCAGTGTACCGTTGACATTTTATACAATTTATTTACTCTTGCACAAACTGCGAAGGAGCCAAACACAGCAAGACTGACAACAACAACAAAATGACAGTTTACCCACCACCTTTGCAAGCAGACTCTCTCCTTTCTCAGTTCTCTCTCTCTCTCTCTCTCACACACACACACACACACACGCACGCACGCACACCCGCACACACACATGAGCCAAACACAGCAAGACTGACAACAACAACAAAATAACAGTTTACCCACCACCTTTGCAAACACACACACACACACACACACACACACACACACACAGAGTGACACTGTACATGCATACACAGATGTGTGTACACTCACTCACACATACACACACACACACACACACACACACACACACACACAGACACACACTGTACAGGCACACATGTATGCATACACAGACATGTGTACACTCACTCTCTCTCTCACACACACACATATGCACACACACACATATATATGCACACACACACACACATACACACACACACACACACACACACACACA
>JABMCL010003790.1:107500-137500 GCA_018857735.1 Alviniconcha marisindica
GACCAGCTCTTTTTCTTTCCTCTCCACTTTTGTTCACTATGCAGGTGTGTCGCTGTGTGTGTGTGTGTGTGTAGAATCAATGAAAACACGTCAGTGATGAATTTAATGTAATAACAAATGTAATAAACCACACAACCCACGCCAAACACACCACACACACACACACACACACACACACACACACACACACGCACACACACACACACACACAAATTCAAGCATTTAATTTTGTTTTTTCATTTCTCAACTGACATTTCATGACACTGTAGATACAATACAATCCATCCAGTAGTCAACCAGTCAATCAATCAATCAATCAATTAATCAATCAACTAAATGTCAGTGGTTTCTCGAACTAATAGAAAAAGAAAAGAAAAGAAAAAGAAAGATAAACAACAACAAACTAACTAACAAAACAACAAAACACGTGATCACAGCAGGAGCTGAATGACAATGACAGCTGTGTGTTCAAAATGCCCAATGAACAGGATCAAAATGGCTGTGCCAGACGTGATCTTTGACAGTGTTTTTAACAGTTGAGTCCTGCTGTTCAATTTACCACTGGTGCAAGAAGGGTTCTTAACTGAACATAAAATTAAGAGAACACTTTTTTTTTTTTTTTTAAATAGTCTTAATTTTTTCTGTCACTTTCTTCTTCTTCACATGCTGGTGCAAGGGGGGTTCTAAACTGAAAATAAAAAAATTAAAAAAATTAAAAAAACATTTTTTAAAAATCAACGGAGCATCTTAAAACAAAATCTTCAATTTTGAAGTTTTATTGTGATCTCTTTTAGTCTTTACCTCAGTGCAAAAAGGATTCTAAATTAAAAATAAAATCAACAGAGCATTTTAAAACAAAACTCTTGATTTTATCATGATCGCTTTGAGAACGGCTGCTCCCCCCCCCACCCCCCCCCACCCCCCACATTTCCTCCCACCACAGGCAAGACATGTTTTGAGCAGGTGCAAGTTCTTTTCATGCAAGAATCTCAGAAAGACTGAATCCTGAGTATAAATTAACAATTCGGAGCCATCTTTGATATTCCTGAAAGAAAAGCGTGATTGTACCAAACAGGATGATTTTTATGAGGGTTGAATTTTACAAAGTTATACCCTCCTTTTCGTCTTCTTCTTCTTCATTTTTTTTAATTTTTTTTTTTCTTCAAATAAAGATATTTGTTTCTGGCATCAATCATGTAAAAAACAACAACAACAAAACAACAACCCCCCTACACACACACAAAACAAACAAACAAAAAACAGGAAGCTCCTGTTTGATTAAATCTTTAGAACTCAGGATTTAAAGGGGCCACATTCACTCCAAACACACACGCATGGGCCTTACTGTGTGAATCTTGTGACACTGGCAAGGGATGAAATAAACAGCTGCAATCTGCATTCAGCACTGTGAAGAAATAATTTTAAAACAAAACAAAAAAACCTGAAACAAAGATGACTGTTAACATTCTTAACCCCTTCACTGCCATGATGTCACTTGAAAACGACCAATACTAGCGCGGAATTTCAAACCCTTAAGCCTTTTTGTTTTCCTTTTTGCGCTGGCATGCGAAAGGATGATCATGAAAACGCAAAACATTGAAAGTAGATGTTATAGGATACTGTTTGCAGGCATGTCCATACATCTTTTAGCCCGCAAATTTTACAGGCTGTGGCAGTGAAGGGGTTAAACAAGACCCAAACACATAAATCGTTAAAAAGAATTAAATATACGACAATTCAAACCATGTGCAAATTTTCCGGGTCAGCCCCTTCTTCAGAGCGACCAAACAACAGTTAAACATCGTCTCCCGGCATTCAACACATCCCAACGGCAATTGGGGAAGTACATTTTCATTTGTCACTAAATCAACACTCAAGGGACTTAACTAGCGCTGGGAATATGCAACACCATCACAACAACAAATACCCGAGTCGCCTCCAGTAACTCTCACCTGGCATGCGAGTAAATACAAGGGACATAACTCCACCAGGGGTACATCCTCATTCACTTTTTTCATTAACCACCGTTTCATTGTTCTTTTTTGCAGCTGCCTTGTTGCTTTGAAATGGGGGCTTGCCCCAAAAATGTCCACAGGTTTTGCACTGTCATACTAAATCAGCGTTTTTTTAAAAACTGTTCATATGTTTATACTGTGATGAAATGAGAGAGAGAGAGAGAGAGAGAGGAGAGAGAAAAAAAAAACATACACAAAAACACACACACACAAATGACCATGTACAATTTTTCCAACAATCCACTGATTCCAATAATGCTTGCAGGGTAAAAACAACAACAACAACAGACGATGAGCATCACCACCGACCAACACTCCAACATCTTGCATCACAGTAACTTGTCAAATGACGGGATATGCTTTAAAGTAGCCCCCCCCCCCCCTCCCCCCCATCCCGGCCAACCAACCCTCCACACACACACACACCCTGCACAGTGATCAGCAGTCGAATATAAGTATTGAGACCCTTGAGCCTACAAAACTGGGACACAGCTTTTACAGCTAACTGCATCAACAATGCACGAAACAAGCAGAGCGGGAGAATAAAATTCAAGCAACCACCTGGGCACCCCCACCTCCCCTCCCCCCCCCCCCCCCCCCACATCACAAAAACAATAACACATACACAACACCCCAAAAAATTTTATTAATAATAATAATATATATATATATTTATATATAAAATCCATGAAAGTGTTTAAATACAAAGCTATTTTGTTCACAAATTTCAGCTCACTCCATTGAAAACTACCTCTTCACTCCAAACAACTGCATTTTGTAGAAATCGGCAAAGAGACCACTCAGAAGAAGAAAAAATATTCCAGTAACAATTGATCAACAATCCGTGGAAGTAGTGTCTAGTTTTAAGTACCTGGGTACAGTTGTAGACTCAAAACTCAGTTTTAATGATAACGTAGTCTACGTGTACAAGAAAGCACAGCAGCGCCTGCACTTACTGAGGAAACTACGGAGCTTCGGAGTCGGCAGACATGTCCTTGAGTCTGTGTATCGCCGTCTTGTTGAGAGCATTCTCTCTTTCAACATCGTAACATGGTATGGAAATCTGTCAGTTAAAAACAGAGCTCGGCTGGCACGAGTCGTCAACACGCTAGCAAGATTATAGGAGTTGAACAAAAGCAACTGTGTGACCTGTACCATCTTTCTGTCTGTAGAAAGTCACTCTCGATCCTTCATGACAAAACGCATCCTCTTAACTTTTGCTTTCAGCATCTGCCGTCGGGTTGGCGACTGAAAGTGCCACTGGCAAAAAAGAATGTTTATAAGAAATCTTTTATACCCACTGCTGTTTCAGTTTTAAATGCAAAGTTTTAGAATTTTAATATGTTTTAAGTGATGTAGTGTGTGTGTGTGTGTGTGTGTGTGTGTGTATGGAGGGGGGGGGGGCCCCGTATGTGTGCGTGAGTGCGTGCGTGCGTGCGTGCCTGTGTGTGTGCGTGTGCGCGTGCGCGCGTTTTGAACATTACACATGTGTTTGTGGGTGTACGTTTGTGGAAGAAGCCGGGGCGGGCGAGAGGGGGAGAGAATGTGAGAGTGAGATATATATACATATATATTTCTTTGACGTTTTATTTTATTTTATTGTTATTTTAAACGTACCTTCTTGAGTCTTGAGCCCATGTGTCAAAGGAATTTTTTTCATTTTTACGCTTTGTATATTGATGGATAATAAAGATTGATTTGACTGATTGATTATTTGATTTATTTGATTAAAAAAAACAAAAAACAAAAAAACAAAGCAAACCACATCAACCATCAAAATAAAAAGCAATGGCTGATCAAGAACATAACAGTTCACTTTCATGCGAGTGCTAGTCTCTGTCGAGAGACTGGACAAACAACTAGCGATAACAATTTTTTTTTTTTTTTTTTTTTTAGCTCTACAAGCAACAACCAACCAGAATTATATATATATATATATATATATATATATATATATATATATATATATATATATATATATATATATTCCCTGAAAACAGGAAGCTGTAGCAGGCAAGGTCAATTTCTGTGGAAATTCACAGTTTAGCCAGTCAGCTTTCTTACTCTTATTACTCATATTTCAGTATCCGTTCCACCTCTGTGTTACCGCAGTAGCATGTAAAAGATCCAGGTCATTCTGCCAAAAGTGCATGCAGCGGGTTACAGATAAACATGCATGCACCCACCCTAGGTATGTGGTTTTGCATGCAGTGACACTAAACAGGTGCAGGGTTGTACGGTGTACACAGAATGTGCGCCGAGAGGGCAGCAGTTACATGTGGTACCAGCCATGTAATAACCAAAAAGCACTGTCCAGCACTTTGGTGGATGTTAAAACACAATGTGCTATTAGTATTGAAGGACACAGTCACTTGTTCAGAATCACATGCGACGTCAGCGCAGCGAGTGAACTCAAGACGAGAGAATAGTGCGATATAAAAATGAACAACAACAACATCTGCATTCAAGCTGCACACACCCTGTTGCGCACAGGAGTTCCCCCCTCCAACCCTTCTTGTGAAAGTCGTTTCAATCCTCACTTTGATCATTCGATGTGATTTTTGTGCGTTTCTACGCCAACGGCCGTTGCACACACCCTGTTGCGTACAGGAGTTCCCCCCTCCAACCCTTATTGTGAAAGTCGTTTCAATCCTCACTTTGATCATTCGATGTGATTTTTGTGCGTTTCTATGCCAACAGCCATTGCACCATTGCACACACCCATTGCGCACAGGAGTTCCCCCCTCCAACCCTGCTTGTGAAAGTCGTTTCAATCATCACTTTGACCATCCTGCAGCTGGGGATGTGATTTTTGTGCGTTTCTTTGTCAACGGCCGTGAGGCCTTCTGCTTTCCAGCGGCAGTCTTGGGATCTGAACCGTCAGAGACCCAAGCGATCCTTCCAGCAGAGAGAAAATTATGCAAGTTGGCATTTTATTTCAAATACTCCTTCTTCTGCCCCCCACCCCATTTTTTTCAAAAAGTCACCGTGACCTAGATTTCCTATGGGTCAGCATGATCTCACCCCTTGACCTGATTTCCTATGGGTCAGGAGGGATCCCCTTATGACCTTGACCTAGATTTCCTGATTGTCACACCTATTGGTCAGTGTGGTCACCAAATTTTGTCAAGACCAGCACCTGCGAAACCGCCCAACCTTTTCTAGCCAAACTTAGTAATGGCTGTGCATCACCAGAAGACTTCTGTTTTTTCCTTCTTTCATTAGGAACTGCTGCAGTCAAGACCTACAATACCACTAGCCCCCTGACAATCCCCCCCTCTTACCCCCCCCCTCCCCCCGGCCCCCACAGAAAAGCTACCCCCAATTTTCCCAAGAGAACAACTTTTTAAAGGAATCAATGAAGTACACACACACACATCATCATCATCATCATCACCACACACACACACACACACACACCTGCACCCACACATACAAACACCCACACACACACACCCCCCCCCCCCCCCAACACACACAAACACTTGCGCATGCACACACACACAATTCCATAGATGCAGCAGTTGAAAAAAAACAGACATACAAATCTCATCGAAATGACAAAATCTTACCCCGACAAACCACAGCAGCAAAAAACAAAACAAAAAACCCTGACAGGCAATGCCTAGCTGTTAAAGCATACTGTTCACCAGTAGCACATAAAAGATCCCGGTCATTCTGCCAAAGGTGCAGGTGGCAGGTTACAGCTAAATACGCATACACCTTACGTATGTGGCTTTGCATGAAGTGACGTGGTGCACAGAACTTGCGCCGAGACGCCTGCAGTTTCACGTGGCACCAGCCATGCCAGGACTGTAAGTACACCACTTCAGTGGATTTATTTTATTTTATAAAAAGCCAGTCACTCATGTAGAACCACATGTGAGCGCAGTGAGTCTGCTCAAGAGAGTGGAGAATAGCGCTATATAAGCGATCATCAATCATCAATCAAAAAAGTGGTTTGTCCACATGAAAAATATTCAACTAAAATTGTGGATTAGATTTGATAAAGAAAATATAATTTATATTTTTATTTTTATTTTTATATTGGACTTGCTGGAGGAGCTGTCCGATGCTTTAAATGACAACGAACACAACCAACTTACAGTCTTTTTAAAAAAAAAAATTTATTTTTTATTTTTTAATCAGATTTGCTGGAGGAGCTATCTGATACTTCAAATCACAACCTACACCATGAACTGGAAAATAGGACTCATGTCTGTTTAAAAAAAATTAAATATTTTTTATTGGATTCACTGGAGCGATGATGAAGTGATGCTTAATGTCCTCAGATGTCGGCTGACATATTAGGGACAAGCTGTGACCAATGCCGAAGCATGGTTCAATGTAGCTTTACCTCCACGGAAACTGTAAGGCTCGTTAGGATGGACAGCCCAGGACGGCCACCTCGACTCTCACACAGCTCCTGAACTATGCCACTGGAGCAGCTGTCTGATACTTCAAATGACAATCAACACCACGAACTTACAGTCTTTTAAAAATATTTTATATACATATATATATTTTTTTAATCAGATTTGCTGGAGCAGCTGTCTGATACTTCAAATGACAACAACCACACCATGAACTTAGTCTTTTAAAAATATTTTTTATACTTTAAAAAAAATCAGATTTGCTGAAGACGCTGCGCGATACTTCAAATGGCAACCATCTTTTATATATTTTTTACATGTTTTTTAATATTTTTTAATCAGACTCGCTAGAGAAGCTGACCGATACTTCAAAAAACAACCAACACCACGAACTTACAGACTTTATTTTTTTTATTTTTTTTATTGGATTCGCGGGAGGAGCTGTCTAGTACTTCAAATGACAACCAACACCATGAACTTACAGACTTAAAAAAAAAAGTTTTTATTATTTTGTTACTGGATTCGCTGGAGGAGCTGTCCAATACTTGAAATGACAACCAGCACCACAAACTTAGTCTTTTAAAAAAAAAAAAAAATTTTTTTATCAGATTCGCTGGAGGAGCTGTCCAATACTTGAAATGACAACCAGCACCACAAACTTAGTCTTTTAATTTATTTTTTATTTTTTATCAGATTCACTGGAGGAGCTGTCCGATACTTCAAATGACAGGATCACGAACTTAAGAGTCTTTAAAAAAAATAAGAAATATCGGATTTGCTGTTGGTTGACAAGGGGAATTTCCCCAAAAATGTGCATACTGTGTCTGTGTCAAAATAAATAAGCGTTCGTTTGAACCTTTTTGCGTTTGGAACTCATTCATTATATAGACTCGCATAATTTTTGACAGGAGTCAAAAACCAATCACAAGACACAACAAACACAGACTGACAATCATTCTGCAAGTCAAAAGCAAAGGCCATGCACCAACATGGTAAAGGTACCATCTGGCGAACAACCTCTGACACAGCCGCAACCTTAATGCACTGAGGCGTACCAGGATCAACTACATCATCATCATCATCAACAGATTCTTGGCCAATTTGCAAGTAGTTACAAAACATTGCACAGTGTGTGCGTGAAACCCCAACCACAGACATATACAAAAATCGGAAACAAGAATGACTGCTAGCGCTCTAAAACAAGATATAACCACATAAAAGGTTCAAAATAACACTATTCATTAGCATGAAACACAACATGAACATTTCCGGGGTAATCCCTTTTATCGAGCTATAAAATGACACTTAAACAACAGTTAAACAGAGAAAAATGATGAAAAATGAGATGGGGAGCAAATCCACTTATTTATTATTATTATTAAATTTTTTTGGGGGGGGGGTTAGCTATGTCTGGTGCTTGGAAGAAGGGTGGGCTATGCCCGGTGCTTGGGAGAAGGGCAGGCTATGTCTGGTGCTTGGGAGAAGGGCGGGCTATGTCCGGTGCTTGAAAGAAGGGCAGACTATGTCTGGTGCTTGAAAGAAGGGTAGACTATGTCCAGTGCTTGGAAGAAGGGCGGGCTATGTCCAGTGCTTGGGAGAAGGGCAGGCTATGTCCAGTGCTTGGAAGAAGGGTGGGCTATGTCTGGTGCCTGCTTGGAAGAAGGGTGGGCTATGTCTGGTGCTTGGAAGAAGGGTAGGCTATGTCCAGTGCTTGGAAGACGGGTAGGCTATGTCCGGTGCTTGGATGAAGGGTGGGCTAAGTCCGGTGCTTGCTTGGAAGAAGGGTGGGCTATGTCTGGTGCTTGGAAGAAGGGTAGGCTATGTCCGGTGCTTGGGTGAATGGCGGGCTATGTCCAGTGCTTGGAAGAAGGGTGGGCTATGTCCAGTGCTTGAAAGAAGGATAGACTATGTCCGGTGCTTGGAAGAAGGGCGGTCTATGTCCGGTGCTTGGGAGAAGGGTAGGCTATGTCCGGTGCTTGGGAGAACAGCGGGCTATGTCCGGTGCTTGGAAGAAGGGTAGACTATGTCCGGTGCTTGGACGAAGGGTGGGCTATGTCTGGTGCTTGCTTGGAAGAAGGGCAGGCTATGTCCAGTGCTTGGAAGAAAGGTGGGCTATGTGATGCTTGAAAGAAGGGCAGACTTCTGGTGCTTGGAAGAAGGATGGGCTATGTCTGGTGCTTGCTTGGAAGAAGGGTGGGCTATGTCCGATGCTTGGAAGAAGTGTGGGCTATGTCCGGTGCTTGCTTGGAAGAAGGGCGGGCTATGTCCGGTGCTTGGAAGAAAGGTGGGCTATGTCTGGTGCTTGAAAGAAGGGCAGACTATGTCCGGTGCTTGGACAAACGGTGGGCTATGTCCGGTGCTTGGAAGAAGGGTGGGCTATGTCCGGTGCTTAGAAAGAGGGCGGGCTATGTCTGGTGCTTGGAAGAAGGGTGGGCTATGTCCGGTGCTTGGAGGAAGTATGGGCTATGTCCGGTGCTTGGAGGAAGGGCGGGCTATGTCCAGTGCTTGGAAGAAGGGCGGGCTATGTCCGGTGCCTTGAATGGTTGTTCTTCCAACCACCGGACATAGCTCACCCAAAAAAGATAAGTGGATTAGCTCTCCACCTCATTTTTCATTGTTTTTCACCGCTTAATTGTTGTTTAAGTGTCGTTTCGTAGCTTGATAAAGGGGATTACCCCGAAAAATTTGCATGTTGTGTTTTGTCCTAATAAATAGCGTTATCACAGACATACACACTTATCACCCTGTGGTTAAACTTAGACACACACACACACACCACAGCACACTCCCAGCAGCACTTTCCAGCACTTTCCTCCAAGGAAGGAGGCAGAATGTCATAAACCAGTGCTTGGAGTTTGATACACACATGCATACATAAAAACAGTTAAATGCACATACACACACACACACACACACACATGCATGCGTACATAAAGCGATACATTTATACACCATGTGGTTACACAGGCATGGATGCATGTATGTAAAGTGATAAATTTATGCACCATGTGGTTACACAGGCATGCATGATTGCACATGCATGCACACATATTTTGCACACCCTGCGCTAAACGCATACACCCGCATGAATGAATTGTTATACACCCTGTGGTTAAATATTTAAGCACGCGCACGCACGCACGCGCGCGCGCGCGCGTAAGAAAATATATACACATACACCCTGTGGTTACACACACCTATCACAGGCCTGTGTCTCTGCCTGTTTCGCTACCGACAGCATCACAATAATACTATGGAATGATACAAATAATTGTACAATGTATTTACTCATTATCTGTGCAGAGGGGTGGTTGGGGGAGGGAGGAGGTAGGAGGAGGGAGAGGGGGCTGGGGGTTGAGGGATACACAGATACATAAAACAGCCTCTGTAAATGAAAACCGCAAACAGGGCAGTTCCTGTTCAAATCTGCCCACCGTCCCCCCTCAGTGCAAAAGTGTGTACAAGTTTCAAAATTAGATGATTATTTTTTTTAGTACAAAAAACAACCACCCCCCCCCCCCTCCACCACACCCCACCAAAAAAAAAAAAACCACCCCCACCAAATTCAGCTAAAATTTACTGCCTTTTACACGACAGGTGTGACCAGGGTGTACAGTTCCGGCACGAACAACCTGTATTGCTATCATTATCACCTGCAGAAAACAGACCTGGTCTGTGACTCAGCAAGCACTGACTCTTTTAAAAGAACGAGCCTTTTTAAATAAAACCCTCTTAGTTCCTTAGTTCGGATCCCAGGAGAGATCAAGAGGAGAGAGGTGGAGCTGGGCCTGCGTAGCAGGACGAACTGTCTTGAAGCAGAGAATCCATCGTGCCGAGCTGTTCCTCAACAGCTGCTTTTCGGACACCGTCTTCGTGACTTTTTCTCTCCCCCCCCCACACCTACTGAAACAGCAAGTATTACACAAGTGGCTTCGCGCTGGCGGTTTCTCCCCACCTCCTTAACCCCTTCACTGCCATGATGTGATTTAAAAACGACCAATGAAATTCGAAAGCCTTAAGCCTTTTAGTCTTCTTTTTCGCACTGGGTTGTGAAAGGACTTCCGTCAAAACGCACAGCACTGAAAGTAGATGCGCCACAGGACCAGGAAGCAGACTGCTTGCAGGTGTGTGGGTGCATCATTCAGCCCGGAAAGTTTACAGGCTGGGGCAGTGAAGGGGTTAAGACTGTTGTTCTGGTGGTGGCTGACGGTCTTTTTGGCCACTGTCTCTGTGACTTTTTTCCCACGCGCCTGCTAAAACAGCAATTAGTACACAAGTGGATTCGCTCTGGCGGGGTCCCCACCTCCTTTGCGTTGTTGTTCCGGCGGTGGCTGACAGTCTCTTTGGTCTTTGCGGGTCGGAGCATTGGGACGAGCCACTCGTAGGGACCCGATCCCTGCCTTTTACCAATCCGTAATAAGCCTTGTGGTTTCTGTGGATGTACAGCACCATGAAAGAAGGAGTAGTTCGTTAGTTCTTGGATTTTAATGTTGCCGTCAACAGCATATGGGGTCAGTACTGAATGCTTCAAGTCGGCCCTGACCTAGGCCAAACAACAAGACAGTCCACTCAGTACCGGACACTTCAAGTCGGCCATGACCTTGGCCAAACAACAAGACAGTCCACTCAGACAGTACTGATTGCTTCAAGTCGGCCCTGACCTTGGCCAAACGCTTCAAGACGGCCCTGACCTTGGCCAAACAAGACAGTCCACCCAGACAGTACCAAACGCTTCAAGTCGGCCCTGACCGTGGCCAAACAACAAGACAGTCCACTCAGACAGTACCGGACACTTCAAGTCGGCCATGACCTTGGCCAAACAACAAGACAGTCCACTCAGACAGTCCCAAATGCTTCAAGTCAGCCATGACCTTGGCCAAACAACAAGACAGTCCACTCAGACAGTCCCAAATGCTTCAAGTCAGCCATGACCTTGGCCAAACAACAAGACAGTCCACTCAGACAGTACTAAATGCTTCAAGTCAGCCATGACCTTGGCCAAACAACAAGACAGTCCACTCAGACAGTACCAAATGCTTCAAGTCAGCCATGACCGTGGCCAAACAACAAGACAGTCCACTCAGACAGTACTAAATGCTTCAAGACAGCCCTGACCTCAGCAAAACGACAAGATGGCCCACTCAGACAGTACCGGACACTTCAAGTCGGCCCTGACCTTGGCCAAACAAGACAGTCCACTCAGACAGTACCAAACACTTCAAGTCGGCCCTGACCTTGGCCAAACAACAAGACAGTCCACTCAGACAGTACTAAATGCTTCAAGTCAGCCCTGACATTGGCCAAACAAGACAGTCCACTCAAACAATACTGGACACTTCAAGACAGCCCTGACCTTGGCCAAACAAGACAGTCCACTCAGACAGTACTGGACACTTCAAGACAGCCCTGACCTCAGCCAAACGACAAGATGGCCCACTCAGACAGTACCGGACACTTCAAGTCGGCCCTGACCTTGGCCAAACAAGACAGTCCACTCAGACAGTACCAAACACTTCAAGTCGGCCCTGACCTTGGCCAAACAACAAGACAGTCCACTCAGACAGTACTAAATGCTTCAAGTCAGCCCTGACATTGGCCAAACAAGACAGTCCACTCAAACAATACTGGACGCTTCAAGACAGCCCTGACCTTGGCCAAACAAGACAGTCCACTCAGACAGTACTGGACACTTCAAGACAGCCCTGACCTCAGCCAAACGACAAGATGGCCCACTCAGACAGTACCGGACACTTCAAGTCGGCCCTGACCTTGGCCAAACAAGACAGTCCACTCAAACAATACTGGACGCTTCAAGACAGCCCTGACCTTGGCCAAACAAGACAGTCCACTCAGACAGTACTGGACACTTCAAGACAGCCCTGACCTCAGCCAAACGACAAGATGGCCCACTCAGACAGTACCGGACACTTCAAGTCGGCCCTGACCTTGGCCAAACAAGACAGTCCACTCAGACAGTACCAAACACTTCAAGTCGGCCATGACCTTGGCCAAACAACAAGACAGTCCACTCAGACAGTACCGGACGCTTCAAGATGGCCCTGACCTTGGCCAAACAAGACAGTCCACTCAGACAGTACTGGACGCTTCAAGCCAGCCCTGATCTTGGCCAAACAAGACAGTCCACTCAAACAATACTGGACGCTTCAAGACGGCCCTGGCCTTGGCCAAACAAGACAGTCCACTCAGACAGTACCAAATGCTTCAAGTTGGCCCTGACCTCGGCCAAACAACAAGATAGTCCACTCAGACAGTACTGATTGCTTCAAGATGGCCCTGACCTCGGCCAAGCAACAAGACAGTCCACTCAGACAGTACTGATTGCTTCAAGTCGGCCCTGACCTAGGCCAAACAACAAGACAGTCCACTCAGACAGTACCGGACACTTTAAGACGGCCCTGACCGTGGCCAAACAACAAGACAGTCCACTCAGACAGTACCAAACACTTCAAGCCAGCCCTGACCGTGGCCAAACAACAAGACAGTCCACTCAGACAGCACCGGACACTTCAAGACGGCCCTGACCTTGGCCAAACGCTTCAAGACGGCCCTGACCTTGGCCAAACAAGACGGTCCACTCAGACAGTCCGCTCAGACAGTACCGGATGCTTCAAGTCGGCCCTGGCCTCGGCCAAATGTTGATAGACCATCACCACCGCTGTGCACCCCAACCCGTCGTGCCAACGCCAGATCTTTGGATGCTGGCGACAATTCCACAGAAACAGGAATACTGCAACAAAACGTCACAGCCCCAGAAAGAGCGCTCGCCTGGTTTGGTGCGACGTGTCATTCCTAGGAACCGATCAGCACAGGGTGGGTTGGCACCACTCCTGTGGAAGCTGGCTTGCCAAGGAGGACAAGCGTCCTGGGTTAATTTCATCTCAAGGGGAAAAGGGGAACAACAAGGTCTTCTGAAGGGTGGCACGGGTCAAGTAGAAAGTGGAACGTGTTTCAGTAACTGGATCTGAACATCCTGTTAACTCCTCACGAACATCCTGTTAACTCCCCACGAACATCCTGTCAACTCCCCACGGACATCCTGTTAACTCCCCACGGACATCCTGTTAACTCCCCACGGAACATCCTGTTAACTCCCCACGGACATCCTGTTAACTCCCCACGGACATCCTGTTAACTCCCCACGGACATCCGGTTAACTCCCCACGGACATCCGGTTAACTCCCCACGGACATCCTGGTTAACTCCCCACGGACATCCTGTTAACTCCCCACGGACATCCTGTTAACTCCTCACGAACATCCTGTTAACTTCTGATGATCATCAAACTCTTATAAGCAATGTACATTTACCCCCCCCACCCCCCCCCCCCCAAAACACACAAATACACAAAAACCACACACCACACACACACACACAAAAAAAAACACACACAACAAAACAAACTTAATGGTTCGTCCATTGCTGTCATGTCTATCTCTACAAAAAATTGGTTCTGACTCCACTGAAGTAATTGGTTGTCTGTGCACGCATTTGTGCGTGCGTGCCTGCGTGTATTGGAAGTGATGATGAGAGAGACGTTGAATGAAGTGTGTAGCGGCTTTGTTTCTACAACTACTAGCAAGATTTTATTGTGCTCTTGGTTCTGGTACATATTTTCGCCCCCCTCCCCCTCCAGTGCCCCCCCCCCCCCAACCATCCACAACAAAACCAACAGCTTCGTCTGATTTCAGCAGTAGAAGACACAGGAGTCTTCCGCAGGCAAAGCGATCACACAACTTGCATTCACGCTCTACACGAAACCCCTCTGCACAGTTTTAACGTGAGGTAAATTCAAATCGCCGCAAGCTTGGTCACTTCCAATGAATCGCTACCAGCTGGTGCGCTGGAAACTGGCAAAGAGGGCAAACAAGCAGTCAAACGGGTTAGTCCTTGGATCTTAAAATCCTTCCAACAGCAAGCAAAATGCCTGATGCAAGCACAGATCAACCACAACAAAGGAACAAACAACTCCCCCCCCCCCCCCCCCAGCACCACCGCACACAAATCTGAAATAGAACGAGGCCCAGAGCGCTCGTGCAGAATCAACACACAAGGGAGTTAATTAGCGCTCGAAAGACGTAACACAAGCACAACAACAAAGAACTGAGTCGCCGACGGTAACTCTCACCCGGCTCCTCTTTTGAAGATGAGCCTCTGGCGGAGTTTACGCACCTTGTATTTACACGCATGCCAGGTGAGAGTTACCACAGGCGACTCAGGTCTTTGTTGTTGTGCTCGTGTTACGTCTTTCGAGCGCTAATTAACTCCCTTGTGCGTTGATACAACAATGGCAATCTTCCGAACAGTGCACACACTCTAACTTAACCCGACCTCCCCCAAAGCAACGTTCGTAAATGACGTCACACAGCCGACTGTTTCAAAAGGAACAGAGCATGTGGAACACAACAACGCTGGCAAAAAAAAGGGCCCGCAAAAGCAGCCTGTTGAACCTGCCGATGTCAAAACTCCCCTTCCTCCAGGTCTGAGTTCCACACGTCTGAAGTTCTAAATGGCCAGTTCAGGAGGCTGTAAGTATGTGTGGGACTGGAACAACAGAGAAGGAACACGAATATCACGACTGCTGCTTGCGGGCAGAGATCTGTCCAACGAGAACTAAAAAAACACCAGTAAAGTGTACTCTTTTGAGCGTTCGAGCATGGTTCTTCCTCAAAAGGTCAGTCCTGTGGCTTGGACGAAGGCTGTGGTCTTCGGAAGGTCCTCTGTGTTGCCCCACGGCTGTTCGGTGAGTTTGGACGAAGGTTGCGGTCTTCAAAAGGTCCTCCGTGTAGCGCCAAGGCTCTTGAGTGCTTTGGATGAAGGTCGTGACCTTCCGAAAGTCTTCTGTGTTGCCCCGCGGCTGTTTGGCGAGCTGGGATGAACGAAAGTTGTGGTCTTCAGATGATCTTCCGTGTTGCCCCACAGCTGTTTGGTGAGTCTGGATGATGGTTGTGGTCTTTAGATGGTCTTCCGTGTCGCTCCAAAGCTGTCCAGTGGTTTCGATGAAGGCTGTGGCCTTCAGCTGTTGCCCCACAGCTGTCCTTGCAGCGTTGCTCCACACAGATGCTGCTGCCGTCTTGTTTCTGATGAGGGGGCAGAGCTGTAAATGTGCTCAGGGGACTGTGGTCCTGTCTGGCATGGGCCGATTAGTAAAGTGTACGATGGGGTATCACTGCGCCTTAAGCGGAATTTCGTCTTCAGGGAGCTACTCTTTGTGAGGGTTCCACGGCATGTTTTTTTTTTCTTTCTTTAACTGATCACGTGCATGCACTCACACACACACACACACAAACACATCACATATACAACACACCTATGCACACATTCACACCCACACCCACTCAACACACCCACACACGCATTTACATCTACACCCACTCACACACAGTACACCCAAGCACACACACACACACACACACATCCACAATCACACACACACCTACAACACATCCACATTCACACACACAACACACCACATTCAACACACACACACACACACACACACACACACACACACACTCACACACACACACACACACTCAACACACACACACACACACACACACACACACACACACACACACACACACACACACACACACACACACACACACACACACACACACACACACACACGCAGATGCTCAGCAATGAAATCAACAGGAGGGGAGAAGATTGGCCCATGAGAAGTGGCAGACTACAACGGGTGCCGTGGTCACGACAGCGTGGCCTTGAATGTCTTGATTTCCATGGGAGGTATCGGGTACTCGGCACCGGCAGTGATTTTTTCAAGGTCGTGCATCAAGGTCAAGGACATTTCGTGAAGGTCATTCAGCTTGAGGTCGGCAAACATCTCGGACAAGACCACCTGCAACAACAGAGACGGTCACTGCATCACGCATGCGGATGAAGCGTGGTGTGCGTAACTGAACGCATAACAGGACCTGCGCCCCCCCCCCCCCCCCCCCCAACAATCATGTACACCCTCCACACTCAATTGCATGCATGTACACCCCTCCACACACAATCGCATGCATGTACACCCCTCCACACACAATCACATGCATGTACACCTCTCCACAAACAGCCACATGCATACACCCCCCTCCAAAACACATTCACATGCATGTTTGGACATACACACACATCCACAAGCATGTACATCCCTCTACACACAACCACATGCATGTACACCCCTCCACAAACAGCCACATGCATATATACACCCCTCCACAAACACATTCACATGTATGTACACCCCTCCACACAAAATCACATACGTGTACACCCCTCCACACACAATCACATGCATGTACATCCCTCCACAAACAGCCACATGCATGTACACCCCTCCACAAACACATTCACATGTATGTACACCCCTCCACACAAAATCACATATATGTACACCTCTCCACACACAATCACATGCATGTAAACCCCTCCACACAAAATCACATACAAGTACACCCCTCCACACACAATCACATGCATGTACACACGTCCACGCACACAAGCACCCACGCAACATACCCCCCTCCCCCCCCCCACACACACATATATGCACACACACAAGCATTATATATACACATCATTACACAGGTGACACACCCACATAACACCCACACAACACATACACACACCACCACCACCACCACCACACACACCAACACATACACACACCACCACCACCACACACACACACACACCACCATACACAACACACACACCACCACCACCACACACATACCACCACCACACACCCTCATCCCCCCCCCCCCCCCCCCCCACTCAAACACACACACCACCACACACAACACACACCCTCATCCCCCCCCCCCCCCCAATCAAACACACACACCACCAACACAATACCCCCCCCCCCCCAACACACACACACACACCACACCACCACACACACTACCACCACACACACACCACCACACACCCTCATCCCCCCCCCCCCCCACTCACACACCACCACACACAACACCCCCACCCCCACCCCCAATCAAACACCCACACCACCACCACCACCACCACCACACACACACCATCACACACCACCCTACACAACCCCCACACACTCACCCACACCCATGAAAAAACACGCAGCCCCAACCTCCCCCTCCTTCCTACCCACCTTGCCATCACCGGGTTTACAAGCCACCCCGTGCAGCGGGAAGCTGCAGTCGCTCCCCATGTGGTGCAGCAGCAGCGCGGCCGAGTCCTTGGGCACGTACTTGAGCTCGCTGCTGTCATCCCGGTTCTGCAGAGTGCGCAGGTTGACCAGGTGCACCTCGCACGGCAGCTCCGTCGCCATGGGCTGGAAGGAGGCGAGGAAGGGCAGCGTGTCCTTGGCGCGCTTGGCGCTGCGCGGCATGGCGAAGACGGGCTGGGTGAGGTGCAGTGAGGCCACGTGGGAGAGGAGGGACGGGTAGGCCGCGCTGGGGGATGCCACCTGCACAGCGTTGACGGGGTTGTCTCGTTTGTGTGGGTGGGTGTGGGCGTGTGGTGTGTGTGTGTGTGTGTGTGGTGTGTGTGTGTGTGTGTGTGTTGGGTGTGTGTGTGTGTGTTGTTGTGTGTACGTGTGTGTGTGTGTGTGTTGGGGGTGTGTGTGTGTGTTGTGTGGTGTGTTGTGTGTGTGTGGTGTGTGTGTGTGTGTGTGTGTGTTGTGGTGTGTGTGTGTGTGTTGTGGGTGTGTGTGTGTGTGTGTGTGTGTGTGTGTGTGTGTGTGTTGTGTTGGTGTGTGTGTGTGTGTGTGTGTGGTGGTGTGTGTGTGTGTGTGTGTGTGTGGTGTGTGTCTGTTGGGTGTGTGTGGGGGGGGGGGGGGGTGCATGCTGGTGGTGCACACACACACACACACAACACACACACACACACACACACACGCACGCAACACATACACAGAACGACAGAGACAGAGAGAGACAAAATCAGCGACACAGAGGGATGGAGAGAGGGAGAGAGAAAAAAACTGAGAGAGAGAGAGAGACACACACACACACACACACACACTCACAGAATGACAGAGACAGACACACAGAATCAGAGAGACAGGAGGGAGGGTAACCTCAGTGGGAGAGTCTCTGGCCTCCAGCAGCAGACGGAAGCGGTTGGGCGTGCGGCGATTGTCCAGCACCCCCTGCTGAAGTCCTCGCCCGTCATCCTGGTTCAGACGTCGATCCAGCATCACGTCCACCTGGCCTGTAACCATAGCAACAAGATGTCTGTTACTGTGTCACCAGAACAGCGACAGCCCCGCCCCCTGACCATCATCCAGACGTCAATCCAGCATCACGTCCACCTGGCGTCCAAACCATAGCAACAAGATGTCTGTTACTGTGTTACCAGAACAGCGACAGCCCCGCCCCCTGACCATCATCCGGATGTCGATCCAGCATCACGTCCACCTGGCCTGTAACCATAGCAACAAGATGTCTGTTACTGTGTTACCAGAACAGCGACAGCCCCGCCTCTGACCATCATCCTGACGTCAAGCCAGCATCATGTCCACCTGGCGTCCAAACCATAGCAACAAGATGTCTGTTACTGTGTTACCAGAACAGCGACGGCCCTGCCTCTGACCATCATCCTGACGTCAATCCAGCATCACGTCCACCTGGCCTGTAACCATAGCAACAAGATGTCTGTTACTGTGTTACCAGAACAGCGACAGCCCCGCCCCCTGACCATCATCCTGACGTCAATCCAGCATCACGTCCACCTGGCCTGTAACCATAGCAACAAGACGTCTGTTACTGTGTTACCAGAACAGCGACAGCCCCGCCTCTGACCATCATCCTGACGTCAATCCAGCATCACGTCCACCTGGCGTCCAAACCATAGCAACAAGACGTCTGTTACTGCGATACCAGAACAGCGACAGCCCCGCCCCTGACCATCATCCGGACGTCAATCCAGCATCACGTCCACCTGGCCTGTAACCATAGCAACAAGATGTCTGTTACTGTGTTACCAGAACCGCGACAGCCCCGCCCCCTGACCATCATCCGGACGTCGATCCAGCATCACGTCCACCTGGCCTGTAACCATAGCAACAAGATGCCTGTTGACACTTTTTGTACCAAGTACTTTTTGTCCTGAGTGAGTTGCTTCCCCTAGCCTAAGTAACAGTGGGGCTTGGAGGAGGAATGCTAGGGTGGTGCCAGGAAAAACAACACCCAAAACACCAGCAACATAAAAATGCTATTGTGACACTTGATGCTGCAGTGTGACAGGGACAGGGAAAGCTCAGTGGTTAGAGTGCCAGCCTCATGGTTGAAAGGCTGCAGGTTCAGGTCCCAGCAGGAGCGGCGGGAGAATTTTCTTCGGCAGGGGTCAACTTTCTGTGCTGACTCTTATTTCGGTATCCGTTCCACCCCCGTGTTACCGCAGAAGCATGTAAAAGATGCTGGTCAGTCCGCCCAAAGTGCAGGTGTGCAGGTTACAGCTAACCGCACAGAGGCTCACCCAAGGGATGTAACCAACTGACTGACCTGGTTTCATGACAAACACACTCAAAGCATGTAACCATGACAAACACATACAAGACCTGTAACCAACCAAGCGGCCAGGCTTGATGACAAAGACACCCAAGGCCTGTAACCATGACAAACACACCCAAGGGATGTAACCAACTGACAGACCTGGTTTCATGACACACCCAAAGCATATAACCATGACAAACACACCCAAGTCCTGTACAATAACCAACTGACTAAACTGGCTTCATGACAAAGACATCTAATGCATGTAACCATGACAAACAAACCCAATGCCTGTAACTAATCGACTGACCTTGCTTCATGACAAACACACCCAAGGCCTGTAACTAATCAACTGACCTCGCTTCATGACAAACACACCCAAGGCCTGTAACTATGACAAACACCCAAAGCCTGTAACCATCACAAACACCCAAGGCCTGTAAACATGACAAACACACCCAAGGTATGTAACCAACCAACTGACCTGGCTTCATGACAAACACTGTAATCATGACAAACACCCAAGGCATGTAACCAACTGACCTACCTGTAACCATGACAAACACACCCAAAGACTGTAATCATGACAAACACCCAAGGCCTGTAACCATGACAAACACCCAAGGCCTGTAACCATGACAAACACACCCAAGGCCTGTAACCCTGACAAACACCCAAGGCCTGTAACCATGTCAAACACCCAAGGCCTGCAACCACGACAAACACACCCAAGGCCTGTAACCATGACAAACACCCAAGGCCTGTAACTATGGCAAACACCCAAGGCCTGCAACCATGACAAACACCCAAGGCCTGTAACCATGAAAAACACCCAAGGCCTGTAACCAACTGACCTACCTGTCTTCATGACAAGCACACCCAAGGCCTGTAACCATGACAAGCACACCCAAGGCCTGTAACCAATCGACTGACCTGGCTTCATGTCAAACACACCCAAGGCATATAACCATGACAAACAAGGCCAAGGTATGTAACCAACCAACTGACCTGGCTTCATGACAAACACTGTAATCATGACAAACACCCAAGGCCTGTAACCAATCAACTGACCTGGCTTCATGACGAACACGCCGAGGGCCTGTGCAGTGAGGACGGAGAATCGTGTGGTGGAGTCCTGGATGAACATGGCAGTGGGCATGGGGTAGACGTTGGCCTGCAGTGGCAGCTTGTCGTACGTCTGGCGGCGCTGCATCTATTCGCACAAAAAAGGGGGGATTACCCAAATACCACTTAGTGACCCGCGTTTCACTCAGACACACCCACGCACGCACAGTGGGGGGTTGGAGGCCTAGGGTGTAGGGTCAAATTCCCAAAGACCACCAACAGAAAACAGACATGGGCAACAAACAAACAAAAAACAGAAGAATCTACTTACAGTAACTTTCCCCTTTCCCACTTCTCCCCAAGTAGACGCTGTCAGTTCTAGCTGACAAGTTCTCTTCCCCCACAACAACAACAGCTTTTTTCGTCAATTTGCACGCACACCGGATCTCGCCCTGCGATGGACCCAACAAACCTGAAAGCCGTTGAGGTCGGTGTAGAAGACGCGGTCGCTGTTGGCGATGTCGGTGTGGATGCGCAGAGCGATCTCGCGGTTGTTGACCGAGCGGATGTCGACCACATTGTGCATGTCCAGCGACACTCCGTCCACACCTGCGTCGGCCAAACAAAGCATTCAGCGCACAGCCAGTGAGGCTCTCACTGTGTGCCTCTTTATTCAAAATAAGACAAAAATCTGGAACAAGAATGACTACTAGCATTCCAAAACAAGACCCAAACGCATGAAAGGTTCAAAATAACGCTCCTTATTAGGACAAAGCTACAAAATGATACTTAAACAACAATTAAACAGTGAAAAAACGATGAAAAAATGAGATGCAGAGCTAATCCACTTAGCTCTTAGGTTTAGCTCTCTATCTCATTTTACGTTTTTCATCCTATTTATTTTTATGTGTCGTTTTGTAGCTTGATAAAGGGGATAACCCTGAAAACTCGCATGTTGTGTTTTTGTCCCAATAAACAGCACTATTTTGAACCTTTTATGTGTTTGGATATTCAAAATAAGAGGTTCAGCACACCACACTCCACTAAGTCATACGGCGAATCTTCTTACTCTTACCTTGCTCCGACACCCTGGAACTCACTTCCAAAAGAAATGATTAGATTCTCTCAGTCAGCCTCTTCCTTTAAACCAGCACTTAAAACCCACCTTTTCCCCCAACACGATACTGACTGGTGTGTGTGCGTGCTTAGTAACTCTAAAGCACTATGAATTCCTGTGAGAAAGGGTGCTTTATAAATTAAGTTATTATTATTGTGCATGAATAATAATAATAATAATAATCATGTACTCTTTTTTATGCATGTATTTGTGATGCTCAGCATTCTTCAGTTTCAGTTCACTGAAAATTTTGAGCGCAGTGTAGTGGTGTTACTATTGTTTTTATTTAGTCTAGACTGTGCTCCTTTATGTGCTATTTCTCCAAACTGGAGCATACAGCCCATTACAAAGCAAAGAACCCCCGTAACACAGTCAAAATAAACTCACGCACGTGCACACAAACACCATACACACGCACACACACACAGTCAATGGGACAGCTTGAAGAGGTGAAACTTTAAAGATGATTTCAAAGATGTGAGTGTGCCAGATGATCTAACTTTGCAAGGGAGACTGTTCCGGATAGTCGTTGCAGCATAAAGGAAAACGATCTCTGACCAAGAGAATGTGTGCACACAGAGGGAAGACAAAGGACGGAAGTATCAACCTGGGGTGTTGACGAGCTTGACAACGTGGTGGACGTATTTCGTGAAGACTTGAACCTCCGACACCATGGGTCCCCGCGTGATGCGTATCACTGGCCTCTTGTCCTCCGCAACCTGCAAAAACGGTAAAAGTAATGGAAAAAAATAAAAAGCTGTCCACATCCACAGAAACTGGCCCCCTGTCTGCAGTTACCCCTTTGTCCGCACAGTTATCCCTCCGTCTGACCAGTTGTCCCTCTTTCTACACAGTTATCCCTCTTGTCTCCCACCCTGTCTACACAGTCATCCCTCTGTCTGCCCAGTTATCCCTCTGCAGTTATCCCTCTGCCTGCACAGTTATCCCTCTGCAGTTATCCCTCTGCCTGCCCAGTTATCCCTCTGCCTGCCCAGTTATCCCTCTGTCTGCACAGTTGTCCCTCTGTCTGCACAGTTATCCCTCTGTCTGCAGTTGTCCCTCTGCCTGCACAGTTATCCCTCTGCACAGTTATCCCTTTGTCTGCACAGTTGTCCCTCTGTCTGCACAGCTGTCCCTCTGTCTGCACAGCCACCCCTCTGTCTGCACAGCTGTCCCTCTGCCTGCCCAGTTATCCTTCTGTCTGCACAGTTATCCCTCTGTCTGCACAGTTGTCCCTCTGTCTCTACAGTTACTCTTTTGGCTGCTCAATTCTCCCTCTGTCTGCACATTTACCCTTTTGGCTGCTCAATTATCCCTCTGTATCTGCAGTTACGCTTTTGGCTGCTCAATTATCCCTCTGTCTGCACATTTACCCTTTTGGCTGCTCAATTATCCCTCTGTATCTGCAGTTATGCTTTTGGCTGTTCAATTCTCCCTCTGTCTGCCCAGTTGTCCCTCTGTCTGCACAGTTGTCCCTCTGTCTGCACAGTTGTCCCTCTGTCTGCACAGTTCTCCCTCTGTCTGCACATTTACCCTTTTGGCTGCTCAATTATCCCTCTGTCTCTACAGTTAAGCTTTTGGCTGCTCAATTATCCCTCTGTCTGCACATTTACCCTTTTGGCTGCTCAATTATCCCTCTGTATCTGCAGTTACGCTTTTGGCTGCTCAATTATCCCTCTGTCTGCACATTTACCCTTTTGGCTGCTCAATTATCCCTCTGTCTCTACAGTTACGCTTTTGGCTACTCAATTATCCCTCTGTCTGCACAGTTACCCTTTTGGCTGCTCAATTATCCCTCTGTATCTGCAGTTACGCGTTTGGCTACTCAATTATCCCTCTGTCTGCACAGTTACCCTTTTGGCTGCTCAAATATCCCTCTGTCTCTACAGTTACCTTTTGGCTGCTCAATTATCCCTCTATCTGCACATTTACCCTTTTGGCTGCTCAATTATCCCTCTGTATCTGCAGTTACGCTTTTGGCTGCTCAATTATCCCTCTGTCTGCACAGTTACCCTTTTGGCTGCTCAAATATCCCTCTGTCTCTACAGTTACTCTTTTGGCTGCTCAATTATCCCTCTATCTGCACATTTACCCTTTTGGCTGCTCAATTATCCCTCTGTATCTGCAGTTACGCTTTTGGCTGCTCAATTATCCCTCTGTCTGCACATTTACCCTTTTGGCTGCTCAATTATCCCTCTGTATCTGCAGTTATGCTTTTGGCTGCTCAATTATCCCTCTGTGTGCCCAGTTGTCCCTCTGTCTGCACAGTTGTCCCTCTGCACATTTACCCTTTTGGCTGCTCAATTATCCCTCTGTGTGCCCAGTTGTCCCTCTGTCTGCACAGTTCTCCCTCTGTCTGCACATTTACCCTTTTGGCCGCTCAATTATCCCTCTGTCTGCACATTTACCCTTTTGGCTGCTCAATTATCCCTCTGCCTGCACAGTTATTCTTTTGGTTGCATGGTTATACCTTTGGCTGCAGCTATACTTTTTGCTGCTCAAATATCCCTGTGCAATTATCCCTTTGGCTGCACGGTTTATCTCTTTGGTTGCCCAGTTATCCTTCTGGCTGCAGTTATTCTTTCTGCTGTCCAATTATCCCTGTGGCAGATTTACAGTGGGTGGGAAACAAACGAAAAGTTCACAAAATCTGCGGCTGCAAACGATTTGTGGTACCAAGGCCTCGAGGCCGCTCCCTCGCATCTGCAAATATTTGCTGCTGCAAAAACAGAGGAGTAAGAATGGTGAGGGGAGGGAGGAGGGAGAGGGGATTGGGCGGGAGTGGGGGGGGGGGGGGTGCGAGTCTTACCTGGCCCTGGCCATCAGGCAGGAAGAGGTAGGCGCCAGACTTTTCCTTGGCGTTGCGCACGCCGTACAGGACAAACTGCAGATCCATGCGGTGGACTTTGCCCGTCGCCAGGACCTTCACTGACTGCAAGCACATCACAAACATGGAAAACCCACCCATCACAAACATGGAAAACCCACCCATCACAAGCACAGAAACCCATCCATCACAAACATAGAAACCCCCTCGTCACAAACAGAAACTCCCTCATCACAAACATGGAAAACCCACCCATCACAAACATGGAAAACCCACCCATCACAAGCACAGAAACTCATCCATCACAAACATAGAAACCCCCTCGTCACAAACATGGAAACCCTTCCATCACAAACATGGAAAACCCACCCATCACAAGCAGAGAAACCCATCCATCACAAACATAGAAACCCTCTTATTACAAACATGGAAAACCACCCATCACAAACATGGAAAACCCACCCACCACAAACATAGAAACCCCCTCATCACAAACATGGAAATCCTTCCATCACAAACATGGAAAACCACCTATCTCAAACATGACAATCCATGAGTGCGTGTCTGTGTGTGTGTGCATGCAAGTGCCCACGCATGTTTGTGTGTGTGTGTGTGCGTGTGCGTGCGTGCCTGTGTGCATGCATGCATGTGTGTCCACGCATGAATGCCTGTCTGTATGTATGTCAATGTAAAAGACAAACCATTCACATACAAATATCACTGAGACAGCACATGATCTACACGGCCAAAGCACTCACTTTCAGTAAACCCGTCTCCCCTGAAAACGTAGCCTCCAGGACAGAGTTCTTGATGCTAAAATCTGTAGTGCTGGTTTCAGAACGAATAGAAAACAAGCCACTGCAAAGAAAGAGAAAAGAACAGAAGAAGTTAATAACATCTTGAAAATACACCTCTACTTTGCGAGTGTGAATGTCCCTGTTGTGCTTTGATACGTGTGTGGAAGTTGTGTGTGTGTGCGTGTGTGCGTGCGTGCGCACATGCCATTTGCAATCCGTAAAGAAGTTTACGCTCCAAGTCAACAAATATCCAACCACACCACACCCACACACTACACACATCACACAGCACCACACCACACACACACACCAACACACACTCATCACCACACACACACCCCACACACACACCACACACACACCACACACACACCACACACACACACACACACACTCACCACCACACACACACACACACACACACACACACAACACACACACACACACACACCACACACACACACACACACACACACACACACACACACACACACACACACACACACACACACACACACACACACACTCACACACACACACACACACACCCCACACACACACACACATCCACACCCACACACTCACTCCACACACACACACACACACACACACACACACACACACACACACCACACCACACACACACACACACACACACCCCACCACCACACACACACACACACACACACACACACAACACACACACACACACCACACACACACACCACACCCCACAACACACACACACACCACACACAACACACACACACACACACACACACACACACACACACACACACACACACACACACACACACACACACACACACACACTGACTCTGACGGCTGCAGGCTGGCCTTGGCGTTGAGGAAGGTGGTGGAGGCCAGGTGATTGCGAGTGTCTTCCCCATCCTGCACGTGACGCAGCGTGTACACTGCCAGACCCAGCGCCGGAACCTCCGCCACAAACGACACCTGTCAGCATCCCAGGTAAATGTTATACATAGCCACATTATTATTCACTGCTTTTATATAGTGCTATACTCTGCTCTCGAGCAGACTCACTGCACACATGTCGCAGGTGATTCTGAATGAGTGACTGCAACCTTTTATAGTGCATGTTATTAATATCCATGGAAGTGGTGCACTGATAGCACTCTTTGGTTGTTGCATGGCTGGTGCTACGTGAAACTGCTGCCACCTTGGCGCATGTTCTGTGTACACCACTCAACCATGCACCAGTTTACAGTGTCACTTCATTCAAAGCTACATAGGTAGGGTGTGTTTGTGTTTAGCTGTAACCTGCCATCTGCACCTTTGGCAAAATGACCGGGATCTTTTATGCGCTACTGCGGTAACATGGGGGTGGAATGGATACTGAAATAAGAGTCAGCACAGAAAGCTGACCCTGGAGAAGAAAATTTCCCCGCCGCTCCGGCAGGGATTCAAACCCATGACCTTTCAATCACAAGTCCGGCGCTCTAACCACTGAGCTATCCCCACTCCCCTAGGGCGTTCACACGCGCAGTAAGAATAATGCCAGACTCGGTGCCAGAACTTCTGCCGCAAACACCTGTCAACATCATAGGTAAATGTTATACACAGCCAAGCGTGCAGTGAGTATAAACTATAATGCCAGACTTTGTAACAACTTTCTGCACTGACTCTTAGTTCGGTATCTGTTCCACTCCTGTGGTACCACAGCGGCACATGAAAGATCCCCGTCATTCTGCCAAAAGTGCAGGTGGCAGGTTAGAGCTAAACACACATGCTCCCTGCATATGTGGCTTTGCGTGAAGTGACATGGCATGGCGCATGCACACAGAACATGCTGAGAACGTGCTGAGACAGCAGTGGTTTCACGTGGCACCAGTCATGTAACAACCAAACAGTGCTGTAAGTACACCATTTCAGTAGATATTGTCTGGAAAAAAACGCGCTATAAAAAAGCTAGTCAGAATCACATGCGACAAGAGTGCAGTGAGTCTGCTCAAGAGTGGAGACTAGCACTGGCCACTGCTATATAAAAGCAATCAACAAGAACATGTATCTAAGTGAGTCGGTTTGGCCTAGCGGTAAGGCGTTAGGCTGGTAAGCGGAAGGACCTCGGTTCGATACCGCTTTGGCTCTCCTTTCTCTTCAGAAAGATTGTGGTTTGCGGACACTGTCTTGTGACTTTGTGCATCACTTCCTACTGAAACATTAAAATGGCTCTCATCGCTGCCCATCTGAATGCAGGAATCATTCTGGCGGTGACAGTGTAGCGATAGGTATGTAATCTCCCTTCTAAGCCCTAATAAGCCTTATGGTTTCTGTGGACGTTAAGCACCATGTTTACTTACTTACATGTATCTAAAAAAGGTTTTTTTAAAGGACTGATTCGCTCCAACTCATCTTCGCTCAGACATAACCGACATGGTTGACTGAGCGTTCAAAACCTACCATCTGTCGATCTGACTGACCTCCAGGATGTACCTCTGGTGGAGTTTATGCACCTTGTATTTACACGCATGCCAGGTGAGAGTTACCGTAGGCGACTCAGGTCTTTGTTGTTGCACTTGTGTTACGTATTTCGAGCGCTAATTAACTCCCTCGTGCGTTGATTCTGTTATCTGTCGATGTGACTGACCTTGAACTTGGCGCCGTCAGGGTTGGGGTTGTCGCTGTCCCACAGGGGTTGGGTCTGGCTGTGGACCACGCCGCCCTGCGGGTCGCGCACCTCCACCAGAGCGTGAGACGTCAGCACCGTCACCAGCTGCACTCGACGGTGACCGAGCGAGTTGTACAGGACCACGGGCCTGCCGGACAGAAAGGGTTAAAGTCCTTCCACAAGGAGGCGTTTTCCATAATAATAGTGTACATTTATCATGCGCTCATCAACGCCCTGAGCGCTCACATGATACATGTTAACCTAAATATTCTATACAGACGTAGAGAGCACAGTCCTACCAAAACAATTTACATAAGGTATTATATGGACACACACACACACACGCACACACACACACACACACACACACACTGACTTTACCAGAAATTGGGTATTGATATTAGCTGGCATTTTCCATTACCACCTTGTGTCATCTGCATTTGCTGGATTTTCACCCAATTTTTCATTTAAACAAAGTTTTAAACCAAGAAATGACAGGTTAGAAGAATTGGGGACTTTTCTTTTTTCATTAAATGTGTAAATTTTAGGACTTATTATTTCACAAAATGTGTAAAAGTGTTTCATTAAAAAATAAAAAAATAAAAAATAAAAAGAAGAACAAAAAAGCAGGGAGAGAAAAGGTTACAGTCCTTCCAAAATGAAGCATTTTCCATTACCACCTTGCATTTCCTGCATTTGCTGGATTTTCAGTTTTACATACGATTTTTTTTAAAGCAACTCAGTGTGGAGGATGATAGATTTGAGGACATTTGGGGTTTTCTTTTTCATTAAAAAAAGAAAAGGGGGGGGGGGGACGTGTGGGGAAGAAAGGGTTATAGTCTCTAACTGAGGAATTTTGACTGGTAATTCAAGATGGAGGATGACAGATTCAAGGATATTTTGGGTATTCTTTTTTCAGTTATTCAAAACAAAAACAAAAAACACGGAATTCTGATTAGCAATTCAAGAAGAAGAATGATAGATTTGAGAACACTTCAAGATTCCTTTAGCATCTCATCAGAGAAATTTAAACTGGAGAGTTGTTTCCAAAAAGAGAGGAAATTTGTTGGCAAATCAAGATGGATGAGGACAGCTTCAAGGACATTTTGTGAAGTCTACCTCGACAACAGTTCTGGTGTAAATAAAAACAACAATAACACCGCATTCTGCATAGAACGTCTGGTTTTCTTGAAACCTTTCCCAATGAACTGCGACCGAAGAATGCTGAGCATCTCACGAACTGACAACGGTTCTGGCGATGAATTTATGGGACTTACGCCAGAGCAGCTTCATGAACTGGGTGATAGCAGAGCAGCTGCTGATGAGCAAGATTCTGATTCTGACATCCACTGAAACTTGTGAAGTTACGACTGTTTGACAAAAGATAGGGGGTCACGCTAGACAGCAGTTGTAGAAAATAGCCTGGCTTCAAGAGAAATAATGCTAGGCAGGATTATAGGGTGGCGCTGAATGTCAAAGTGCTGGTCAAGACGAGAGGTTCAGAGTGCGGGGGGTTCAAAACTCACGTGGGCTGGCTGTTCAGACTTATGACTGGTTTGTGCGGTAAGCTGTCATGACTGTCGCGTATCTCGTCCTGTAATGTGAAACAGGCCACACTTTTACACTGCCGCAATGCCTTGCAGCAACTTAC
>JABMCL010003790.1:140000-147500 GCA_018857735.1 Alviniconcha marisindica
GGATGACGAAAAGGGAAAGAGAAGAGCTTCTGTTTTGTCGTCGTTCTGTTTGAGCTGATTCTCAGTCATCTTGAGATACGCACACTGACACACTCACAAACACCGACACACATCCACACCCACATGCAGAATCACTCAGCCATGACCTGTAGTAACTTCCACAATGCATGCCCAGCCTTGCTTCCCCACGGTCCCCGACTCACCATGTCCAGAATCGGAGCGCTGGCATCGTACTTGTACAGAGCTTTGTTCTTGGCCACCAGAAATGCCGCACACTCGGCCATCACTTGCTTTGACCCTGTCAGTCCCTCTAACAACCTGAAAATGGATCGATCCTGTCAGCCCTGACTAACAATGTAAAAAATGGATCAATCCTGTCAGCCCCAACTAACAATGTAAAAATGGATTGATCCTGTCAGTCCCTCTAACAACCTGAAAATGGATCGATCCTGTCAGCCCTGACTAACAATGTAAAAAATGGATCAATCCTCTCAGCCTCGACTAACAATGTAAAAATGGATTGATCCTGTCAGCCCTGACTAACAATGTAAAAATTGACTGATTGATCCTGTCAGCCCTGACTAACAATGTAAAAATGGATTGATCCTGTCAGCACCGACTAACAATGTAAAAATGGATTGATCCTGTCAGCACCGACTAACAATGTAAAAATGGAGTGATCCTGTCAGCCCTGACTAACAATGTAAAAATGGATTGATCCTGTCGGTCCCCTACTAACAATCTAAAAATGGATCAATCCTGTCAGCCCCCCATGAGCAAACTAAAAATGGATCTATCCTGACAGACACCCACTAACAACCAGAAAATGGACTGATCTGTGAGTCCCCAACTAACAATCTCAAAATGGATCGATCCTGTCAGTCCCCTACTAACAATCTAAAAATGGATTGATCCTGTCAGTCCCCTACTAACAATCTAAAAATAGATCAATCCTGTCAGCCCCCTGCTAACCATCTAAAAATGGATGAATCCTGTCAGACCCCCACTAACAACCAGAAAATGGACTGATCTACGAGTCCCCAACTAACAATCTCAAAATGGATCGATCCTGTCAGTCCCCTACAAACAATCTAAAAATGGATTGATCCTGTCAGTCCCCTACTAACAATCTAAAAATGGATCAATCCTGTCAGCCCCCTGCTAACCATCTAAAAATGGATTGATCCTGTCAGTCCCTTACAAACAATCTAAAAATGGATCAATCCTGTCAGCCCCCTGTTAACAACCAGAAAATGTCCCCCAGTAACAATCTAAAAATGGATTGATCCTCTCCGTCCCCCACTAACAATCTCAAAACGGATCGATCCTGTCCATCCCCCACCAACAATCTGTCTGTCCCCGGCCAACAATCTAAAAATGGATCGATCCTGTCGGTTCCCCACAGCCTCTAACCAATCACCCCCACCCTCACAACCATACAGACCAGTTACCTGGTCCCGTCTTCTTCTTCTGCCTTTTTTGTTTTAGCCTTTTCGCACAAGTGATATCAGACCGATCTTACAACTATCATGCTAGCAACATATGTCAGCAAGTTGCACCCAAAATAATAACAAAAACTTATTCAAAAAAAATTCATTTGTTCTTATGTTTTTTTACTTTACCTGGTCCCGTAGTCATTGACAACAAAGTCCTTGGCAGTGCCAGTGATGCCATCATGGTGCTGGAAGAGACCCAGGCTTCGGCGGGCGACCACCAGCTTCTTCATCAGCTCCACGGACGGGAAGTTGGAGGCGGTGTTCTTGCGGGCATAGGCCTGGGCCAGGGTGAAGATCACCTCCGCCGACCTGTCGCAGTTAGCACGGAATTAAGGTACGTGAAATCAGTCGTCACATGCAGAGTTGAATGCTCGTTACTTGCATTTTCTTTTTCTTTTTTGTTGCCAGGCACAGCATTTTGTGGCTTTTATTCATATAGCATGCATGCATCCAATAACACTACATTTGCTCACTGGTTCATACCTCTTTGCATAGCTCCATCATATCATGTAGGCCTGGGCCAGCGTAAAGATCGCCTCTGCCGACCTATCCGCAGTTACAAGGAATTAAGGTACGTGAAATCAAGCGTCACATGAAGAGTTGTTTGCTTGTTTTTTGTAAAAAAATAAATAATCTTTTTTGTCAGGCTCGGTTGAAGTGTTGCTTTATGTCCACAGAAACCATAGGTTTATTAGGGACGGGGAGCCCAGGACAACCACCTCGACTTCACTGATTTTGCCAGGTGCTTCATTGTGTGGCTTTTATTCCTACAGCATGCTTGCGTCCAATAACATTACATTTGCTTACTGATTCATACCTCTTTGCATGGCTCTCAATCCCCATCATATTCACTGCACCCAAAGGTACTGGATAATGACCAGTGCACACAATGGTTAATATAGAATACCAAAGCTTTACGCATACACATAAACACATGGTTACTATAGAATACCGGAGTTTTATGCATATACATAAACATATGGTTACTCTAGAATACCAGTTTTATGAATACACATAAACCAATGGCTACTATAAAATACCAGTTTTATGCATACACATAAACAGATGTTTACTATAGAATACAACAGGCCCCGCTCCCCCCCCCCCCCACCCCCACACACAGACCCTTCCCCTACACCTCCACACAAAACCCCCCACACACATACACACAGACAGCGCCCCCCCCCCCCCCCCACACACACACACACAATAATAATTATAATAGATTATTTAAGGTGCCCCATCTTGTAAGAGCCCAGAGTGCTTACAAAGACGCTCATTTCATCACACACACACACACACACACACGCACACACACACACACTCCTACACCCACATGCATGCACACACACTCCTACACACACACAGTCACACACGCGAACACACAACCACGCACGCATGCATGCACACACACGCACGTGCGCACACACACACACACAACACACGCACACACACACACACACACTCCTACACACACGCGCGCACGCATGCAAGCACATACACGCACATGCGCACACACACATACACACACACATGCGCACACACATGCAAGCACACACACACACACACTCCTACACACACACGCGCACGCATGCATGCACACACATGCATGTGCACACACACACACACATACATACACACACGCGCACACACATGCACGCACACACACACACACTCCTACACACACACGCGCACGCATGCATGCACACACACGCATGTGCGCACACACATACACATACATACACACACGCACGCACACACGCACACACAATGAAACAAAAACTCCAAGCTGCGTGGCCCACCTCAAGTTGGCTTCCAGCACGCGGTCCAGGTGTTTCTGGAAGGGGCGGGAGGTGAAGTAGCCGCTCCAGTAGTGGTCGTCGCGGTCAGCGTAGGTGAAAAAGTCCCCGGTCAAGGAGGGGAAGAAGGCGGGTGTGGACCCCACCTCTTCATGCACGGCATTGAAGTAGTCCGTCAGCGTCCCAAACTGACCCTGCACACCCACAAAAACCAAGACACTTTACAGGAAGGCAGATGAAGTATTCTGTCAGCACCCTGGACCGGCTCTAGCCACAAAAACCAAGACACTTTACAGGAAGGCAGATGAAGTATTCTGTCAGCGCCCTGGACCGGCTCTAGCCACAAAAACCATGACACTTTGCAGGAATGTAATGTAATGTAAAACTGACCCTACAAAGCCACAAAAACCATGACACTTTACAGGAAGGCAGCTGAAGCAGTCCATCAGTGTCCTATAATGTCAGATAATCAAAGTTTCGAGCTCCACTGAACATGATTGAGAGACAAGCTTTGCGTCGTTACATCATCTCTGGTTAACCCAAAAGCAGACCCCCCCCCCACCCCCCCACCTTCTCCAAGAGTACAGGGCAGCAGTCAGCTCTGAAGAGAGTGTGTCCCAGGTCAGTGACTGCTATGTCCGGGGTCAAGGGGTCAAGCCAAGTCTCGGTGATGCACGGTACTGAAGCATCCGTAATTTCACATTTAACCCACTTGGCCCCAGACCGCCCGTCACCGCCTGCTCTTTTGCCTTACCGCGCAACCCCAGACCGCCCGGTAGCGGCCGGCTAGCAGACGATCCATGCTAGCATCTCGGCTCATGCAAATAGGAACGGGATTCTCACGAGACTTGTAGCCTTGTTTCCGTTATTGTTCCCTACTTCCAGCGATGTCCCTTGTTCAAACTTTGGTTGAGTTTGAGAGACGCTGTGAATTTTCAAAGTTGCGAGATGGACACGCAATAGATGAACGAAAATAAACAAAAGCCCGGCTGTTAGCAATGGCATCGGAGCTTCAGCCTTCGAGATTTGAACTGGAAATCTGGCTCAGTCTTTTACCGTGGGCACCCTAACACACTCACGGAGCTTCATCTTTGGAGTTTCAAACTGGAAATTTTGCAAAGTCGGTTATCCCGTAGGTACCCCAAAACCTGACATTCAGATGCAGATATTTCTGACTTGGGATTTTTTTCTTTATGCTTTTATTTTTTGCGTGAAAAAAATCAAAACCTGTTGGATATACAGAACACTGTATTCGCAAACTGGGAAAAATGGAAGTGAGCCGAAACTTTTGTCTGGTGTTTATTACTGATTTTTAAAGTTGTATGCCGGGATCATTTGACACAGTTACTTCCCTTCGCATGGGATTTCAAAGCGAAAGGGCAGCGGCTGGTCTGGAGCCAAGTGGGTTAAAAGACATCAGCTGGAAGAGTTCGTCTGTTTTGTTCTTTAACGATCCTGCGTTTGTAAGCACAATGGCAGGCACAGGAGGGCGGAGACTGCGACGTCGAAATCGTGTCAACACACCCACATGCCTACCCCTACACAATGGCTCTGTTATTTTTACGTTAGAGGTTTGAGTTTACAAACTATTTCATTATTACTGCTAATATCATTTTTGTGGACTGACCTCTGCGCCCAGTTCAGGATGGGAGTTGATGTAGTCGAAGAGTTTCTGGTAGTTGCCGTACTGCAGGTCCCACTCGTCACTCTTGTCGTAGCGGAAGTCGTCCCCCAGCGGCGCCAGCACAACGTTGGTCTTGTACAGCTGTGCCTTCTTGCGGTACTGGTCCAGCAACATCAGCGCTCTGTCAGCAACACACCAGGGGGCGAGGCGTCATCACTGACATCATCACTCACTGACACTACTTCATAATGCCGACGCCTTCACTGATGCCACTTCATAATGATGACATCACCGTAATAATAACAACAAAAGTATTTTTAAAGTGCAAAATCTTGTCCCTAGAGACTATTCTAAGCGTGCGCGCGCGCGCACACACACACACACACACACACACACAGAGGCAACCTCACATACAAGCATTCTGACCATACAAAGCTAAATATACACAGCTTAAAATGGGCAGCAAAACGCCCGGGAGACTTGGGATGGATGAAGACGCACGGAACAGAAAACGTCGCAGGTCCACAATTTTGGGAAAAGAAACGTTTTTAGACTAGATCTGAATGAGCCCAGAGAAGGTTTCTGTCGGAGAGGAAGGGGAAGGTCGCTCCATGTAGATGGACCGAAAAGAGAAAAGGCGCAGGAAGCCAACAGAGGAGAGACTGGTGTAAAGAATCTGGAGGCTGAGAGTATCAGAAGCGGAGCACTACGGCACAGTGCTGATGTCATCAGTTCGTAATGCTGACATCATCATGTAGCCACTGATGCTGCTACATGATGACATCATCACTGACATTATTTCATAACATTAACACTACTGGCACTACTTCATAAAGTTGACATCACTGATGCCAGTTCGTAATGCTGACATCATTATTGACACTAGTTCACAATGATGACATCATCACTGACACTACTTTACAATGCTGATGTCGTCAATGACGCTAGTTCATAAATGCTGACATTACTTCATAACACTTGACATCATTGGCACCACTTCATAAAGCTGATGTCACTAGTTCATAAATGCTGACATTATCATGTAGCCATTGACACCACTGCACGATGACATCACTGACATTACTTCATAATGCTAACATCACTAGCACTACTTCATAATGCTGACATCATCAATGAAGCTAGTTCATAATGCTGATCTCACTAATTTAAAAAAAAAAGTATTTGTAAAGTGTAAAATCTTGTCTATAGAGACTATTCTAAGTGCATACACACGCATGCACACACACGCACATGCATGCACGCACGCACACGCACACACATGCACGCACACACACACACACACACACACACACACACTCTCTCTCTCTGTCACACACGGGCTTTCCGACCATGCAAAGCTTAATTTACACATCATTACATCATTATCAGTTCACATCCCCAGGAATAATTAGTTCTGCTTACATCCAACAACCTATTTGTAGCAGACTGTTTTTAATGGAACAGAGAATCATTTTCATTCTGTCATCTGAGAACTCATTAGCTGGCTTGATAAAGTGTTATGCCAGCAAACAGCAAGTCTGGCATATTTTTTTAAATGTTTTTGCATCATAGCAAGGGCATCATTTCATCAAAACGTGAGAAGCACTGCTGGGTGGTAGAAGCGATGTCAGTGACCCAGTGACCCTTTCCCATTCGCGGTTTTCCTGTCCCTCTCTTTGTCATCTGTGCTGACTATGTAATAATTATGATAACGTACATTTTTTATGTGCCACTTCTCCAAACTGGAGCACATAATCGGTTAAAAAGCAGAGATCCCAAACTCAGTCAAAACAAACTCGCACAAGCGCATGTGCTTACACACTCACACGCACATACACCACACACACGTACACACACACACACACCACACCCACACACCACACCCACACACACACCACACACACACCCACACCGCACACACACACACACAACACAGCCCCTCCCCCTCTGCACACAGCCACATACACAGCCCTCCCCCCACCCTCCCCCCCACACAGCCCCCTTCCCACCACCACACACAGCCCCCCCCACCACCCCCCACACACAGCCCCCACCCACCACCACAAAACAGCCTCCCCTCCCCACACCCACCCCCCCCACCACCCACACAGACACCCCCCCCACCCACACTCCTCCACCACCACCACAGCCCCACCCTCCCACACCCACCACACACCACAACCAGCCCCCCCCTCCCACACACACCACACAGCCACCCACACAGCCCTCCCCCTACCCACACACACAGCCCTCCCCCTCCACAGCATCCTCCTCCCACCACCCCCCCCACACACACACACAGCCCGCCCCCACAAAGCCACACTACTCACAGCCCACACACACACATGTGTCTTGAGCTAGTCCAAAATGCTTAAAAGTTACGTCTCAGGTTTTTCAACGGTACGTGTGATGGCGCATCGGGCCCTACAGACGTCCAGTGTGTCCCCAGTAGTAGCCTCTGTCCACCCTAGCTGCATGGAGCAAGCAGGTTGGCCAACTAACCTTATCTGCTCTCTACACATGCCCATTCCCTGCCCCTACCCCCACACACCCCCTCCCCCTACCACACACACACCTTCCC
>JABMCL010003790.1:152500-155000 GCA_018857735.1 Alviniconcha marisindica
GATGGCTTGTTATTCTATTGTTTCTTACTGACGTAAATAATGTGTGTTTATAATGTTACCATGTTCACAACGTGCCTTGATTTTGGTTCTTGAACTGCGTGGGTAATTTCGGCGTCAGATTGCCGCCTGGTTGCAGCCGCCATGGCGTCGGTGTACGTTGTTTGTGCGTTCAAATGTTAAGCCTTTATGCCACTGGATGACCGGTGTTTCCATCATGTATGCAGCTAACCTTGGTTAGCTGATATGTAGCTAGTATGTTGCCATTGTTGGATGTTCTGTTTGAGCGATGCTTTGCCAATGTAAAGTTATCCTTCAGCAAGGTATGGTTCCTTTGTGCAACCGTGCAGATCTCTGTGCGGCATAACTTATTTGTTTAGTTTCCTAGCGATCTATGTTTCTACATGAAATCGGTGGTATATTATGGCTAACACTTTGAAGATGTTGACTTCATAGTTGTCGAATGTTCATTTTACTGGAATGTTCATTTTAATAGTTGATATATGGTTTGGTGCATAGGGGTGATTGTATAAACTGTGAGACATGTTATTTCTGTTTTGATCTGGCTTTTGTATGGCCGAGTCGTGGGCGCGCAGACTTTCACGCTGCTTAGCTTGTAAACCCTTTCCGGGTCTTTGTGCGTGTACCCGAACTGGCCGGCGATGCGCGTCAGTGGTGGCAATTAGGTCTTTGTCTCTGTTCACTAACCGAGCAGACAGACGCAGCCAGAGCAGCACTTAGATTCTTGATGCGCTACCCACGTCAATAAGACGCTTGACGTTGTTCACGGATATGCTCTGCTAGTTAGTAACAGTGACATGCTGTAACGCTTTGAGTAACGAGGCTGGAGCCGGTCAGTTTATGACTGACTTCCTCCCGCTACGGCATGGTCCCAATGCCACCCATTCACTGTCCGTCTCGGTTGTGTGCTTAAGTGGAACAGTGCTGTAACAGTTATCTCACTCTTCCTGTTTAATCACGAATGAGCTTGGTAATCCGTATTTTTCACTGTTACTTTGTTGTATATATTATATACTGGGAGGTCATCAGTTAATTGACTGGCCGTCTCTTGTATACTCACCGGACACTGTGAGATATGGGTTTTAAGTGCAAGTCATGCACACAAGTCATGTGCTTGATAATTAATCATTTTGTAACAGTTACCATCATGTATTATAGTAACCTACAGGTAAACTACTTTATATAATTACAGTTGTTTAGACTTACATTTGCTTTCATGTTCTAAATGTTTTGTTTGCTTGTGTCTTTTCCAACACGGACACTGTTTCCTGGTTGGTGTGCAAATAAAAAGTTATGTTATTAGTTATAGCAACCTCTGACTTGTGACTCTTCATCTCATGCTTCCACACCTCCCCTCTCACCTCCCCCCCCCCCCCCCCCCCCACCCCCCTACACATGAAATGACCTTCCCCTTCCTCTCCAACAGAAACCCTCTCTGGACTCATTCAAATCTAATCTAGAAACATTTCCCAAAATTGTAGACCTGCCATCTTTTCTGTTCCGTGCTGATGTCTTCATCCATTCTAGGCCTCCCAGGAGTTTGCTGCCCGTTTTGAGCTGTCTATATTTTAGCTTTGTATGGTCAGAATGCTTGTGTGTGTAGGCGCCTCCGTGTGTGTGTGTGTGTGTGTGTGTGCGTGTGCGCGCGCACACGCGTGGTTAGAACAGTCTCTGGGGGACAAGATTTTGCGCTTTAAAAATACTTTTATTATTATTATTATTATTAAAATTATTATTATTATTATTATTATTCTCGACTTCTGAGCAGACACACTGAGCTCTAGTTGTGTGGAACTCTGAATGAGTGACCGTCGCTTTACACAGCATATTTTGAATATGCCCCAAAGTGGTGTACTTACACAGCTACAGCGCTATTTGGTTGTTGCATGGCTGGTGCCACATGAAGCTCCTGCCTTCTCAGTGCAAGTTTTGTGTACTCTGTACAACCATGCAGTGTCACTTCATTTCAAAAACCACATACGCAGGGTGGATGACTGTTTAGCTGTAACCTGCCACCAGCACTTTTGGCAGAATGGCCGAGGTCTTTTCTGTTCTACTGCAGCAACACAGGGACGGAATGGCTACTGAAATAAGTCACACACACAGGAATGCACAATGCACACACTCACAAACACACACAGACACACACACACATAGTATGATGTACATGAATGCACACACACAGGAATGCACAATGCACACACTCACACACACACACACATACACACACACACATAGTATGATGTACATGAATGCACACACACAGGAATGCACAATGCATAAACACAAATGCATGCACACACACACACACATGTACATGAATGTACACACATAGGAATACACAATGCACACACACACACACACACACACACACACACACACACACACACACACACACACACACACAGGAATGCACAATGCCACACACACACACACACACACACACACACACACACACACACACACACACACATGTACATGA
>JABMCL010003790.1:160000-197500 GCA_018857735.1 Alviniconcha marisindica
CACAGCCATGACTAGCACACACACACACACAGACACACACACACACAAGCATGCACACACACACACACACATGTACACACACACACACAAACATACACACACACGTATACACACACAAACATACACACACACACATGCACGCACACACACACACACACACAACACACACTGCACCCCCCCCCCCCCCCCCCCCCCCCCCGCAGTCTCCTCCTAACAACATAAGGCAGCCAAGCGGTGGATGCCTATCACACAGCCACGACTAACAGTAACACACAGTCCTCAAAATCACAGCTGCTGTTCGGACACACATTATTCAGCCCTTTTGCTGAGGCTTACTGTCCGTGTTACAAGATGGTAAAGATACCTCAATCCTCCATGACGGGCCCCAGGCTACCAGTAAACAATAGTTATACTTCTATAGCACAGTGAGTTGGAGCGGTTTACTGAGAAGAGAAGCATCGAGAGCAGACTACATTGGTAATATCCTGGGAGACGGTTGGGAAGTCCTGGGACATTTTAAACGCCATTTCTGGGGCCACGAATATCACCAAAAACCACTCAAAGAGGGTCATATCCAGCGAATGAAGCAAACATCTGTAACAAAAGTGACTTTGATTACAGTCTGTAAATGGGTGAGATTTCAGTACACGATCGATTGTTTTGCCGACGTCGGCACTCAGGAAGCGTGCACGGTTACTCAGAAACTAGATCTAGATCAAATGTCTGAAAGGAGCGTGCACACAATGAAGGACACAAAACGGATCATATCTAGCGAATGAAGCCAACATTGACTTTGATTACAGTCTGTAAATGGGTGAGATTTCAGTACACGATCGATTGTTTTGCTGACGTCAGCACTCAGGAAGCGTGCACGGTTACTCAGAAATCAGATGTAGATCAAATGTCTGAAAGGAGCATATTCGCAATGAAGGACACAAAAACGATCAAACCCACTTCCTGTCGGATTTTTTTTGTTTTTTGTTTGTTTTGGGTTTATTCGCTTAGTGTGACTGGATGATTCTGGTGATACTTGTGACCTAAAAAAAAATAAAAAAAATAAAATAAAATAAAAATGGGGGGGGGGATTTACAACCATCTCCTTGGGTATAGTTATTACCACAAGGGGGTTTCTGTCATGGAGTCATTACCGAGAGCTAAGAAACACAACTCATACATGTGCATTTTCGTTGTAGCGATGCAGTGAGTCTGACTGAGCAAGCTGGCAATGACACGATGTTTCTTATTTCTCTGTCATCAAACCACGAAGAAAACCCGCAACTGTACACCGATAAGCTACTTTATCACACGTTTGTGGATTAGGAATTGAAAGGAAACTTATTGGCATCGAATGCAAACATCTGTCCGCCATCTTTTGATTGCGCCCTGGCTTTCACTGCTGTTACTTGAATCCGCAACAAAAAATACGGTTCAAAATGATCTGCAGTCTCGTCTTATGGTTATTAGAAAAAGAGTTAAAAATGCAATGGTGGAGCCTGACTAATCAAAGTACATTTTGGGCCAACACAACTGCCAGTTTGCAGTGTACGACAAACACGTCTGCCATCTTTTGACGGCGCCCTTTTGCTGCTGTCATTTGAATCTGCACCAAAATAAGGGTGAAACAGAGTCTCTACAGTCTCACCTCATTCTTCTTTTAGAAGAAGAAGAAGAAGTACAAGAAGTAGAAGAAGAAGAAGAAAAAGAAGAAGCACTAGAACAAGAAGAAAAGAAGAAGAAAGAGCTAAAAATGAAATGGTGGAGCCTGACTAATCAAAGTACATTTTGCGCTGACTGCCAATTTGCAGTGTACAGCTGTACACAGACACTGACTAACTCAGCCCTGTTCAATTTGATATGTGCATGGTGTGTGTGTGTGAGGGAGAGGAGAGAGAGAGAGAGAGAGAGAGAGAGAGAGAGAGAGAGAGAGAGAGAGAGAGAGCGAACGCAAAAACTTTATTTTACATGTACTGTAGTTTAGATTCAGTCAAAAACCTAACAACTAGTCCTTGCTAAGCTACTGGTGAGTAGAAATCAAATTACAGGCATTATATATATATATATATATATATATATATATATATATATATATATATATATATATATATATATATAGGCATGAATGAGTGAGTGAACAGTTACACATGAGAATTTCCACACAAACATAGCGTGTTCACAGCGCCAGATGCACACATGCCATACATCACTCAGTTACATATTATGAGCATACAACCAGCAAATAAAGCAGCAGAACATACTGATCAGTTCACAGAGAGAGAGTGTGTGTGTGGATGGGTGTCTGTGAGAGAGACACAGTGTGTGTGTGTGTGTATGTGTGTGTGTGTGTGTGTGTGTGTGTGTGTGTGTGTGTGTGAGGTGGTGTGAGAGAGAGAGAGAGAGAGAGAGAGAGAGAGAGAGAGAGAGAGAGAGAGAGAGAGAGAGTGAGACAGACACAGACAGACAGACAGACAGAGGATTGACTGATTGAACTTTAATTATGCAAGAATAAAGGTTTAGGCACCAATGCCTGTCAGGCAACCTGTCCTTGAAACAGTTACACTTACAAACACACACATATCATATGGCGGGGGGGGGGGGGGGGGGGGGGGGGGGGGGGGGGGGATCATTGTGAATCGACAATTATGAATAACACAAAAGAGTAATAAATAATTCAATATACACATTACAAACCAATGAGAGACAGAGAGGGAGAGAGAGTGTGAGTGGGTGGGTGTGTGTATGTTTGATTTTTTTGTACATGTAGGTACTAATGCACCGACTCTCCTGCCCCGCATCATGTTCTTTGTAAAGCGCTGACGGCTTTTTAAGATCTGCTCTTCAGAAGTGATCGTTATTCTTATTATTATAAGATTAACAACATCCGCCAGACACCTCACAGATGTTCTTGAAAAATGATGGCCTTCCGGTTACACTGCCAGCTGCTGATCGGCGTTGGGTCTCTGGAGCAAAACCGAAGTCTGACATGCCATGATTTCACCTCATAATAATTTATCGTAGTTTCCTGGAAAGCAAAACTCCTTTTTCGTCTCCTTTTCTTGTTCAGCCAGAGCATCAGGCCTAAGCTTGTGAACTCGATGTGACCCACGCTTCAGCCAACAGCTATGAACACAGAGGTAAACGGCTGTGACTAAGCGAATTACCTGTCACCAAAATGCAGAAACAACATGTGGGATTATTGTGTGTTCTTTATGGCTACTTTCTGTGCAGTACACACACACACACACACATGTGCGCGCACACTCACACACACACACACACACACACACACATGTGCACGCACACTCACACACACACACACACATATGTCACACACACACACACACAGACAGAGGTAATCAATTGGCCTGCGATTCAACCAAAATGCATAAACAACACGTGGGATTACCACATGTGTTCTTTATCGCTACTTTCTGGGCAGTAAGTCACCGTCCATTAATCAAATCGAAAAGAAAGAAAAAAGACCGAGGAAAATCTCATTCGGAGCATAATAGATCCAGTCATTAAATCTGACAGTCTCGTGGCCCTGCTAGCAACAGGAGGCTGATGACAACAGATGTGCACAAACTCCATCCCTCTATCCCCCCCCCCCCCTCCCAATCCAAACAACCAATGGCCAGTTACATGTGCTTAAAGTAACTAGCCTTCACAGGTGCGATGATTTTTCATTTATTTTTTTAAACAAAAAACTTTTGGTTGTTTCAGTTATGATTTGTCCGATGAATTAGTTGGGTTTTTTTTAAATCTGCCGGCTAAGTTTACTAAAAAATAAAATGACTGATCATTTGGAGTTAAAAACAGATCGGGGTAAAATCCAGTACACCTCACCTTTTCTTGTGGACTTGTATTTTTTTCTAGAACGCTGCAATATGTCGTCAGAAGTTCACTCCACAGAGATCAATACAATGGTGACAAAAACGACCGCAATCCATATATATATATATATATATATATATATATATATATATATATATATATATATGCATTTCTTCTGTGACCTGTATGCAAAACTTACAGCTTCTGGTGTTTTATTGGTGACATCAAAATGAAGTGCAGGAAAAGCTCCCACAATCAGCTCAAGAAACAAGTCAGTTAAGGTGACCAAAGAACTCACCTTATAACATCAACATAAAATCCGTAGCTGTCAACCCCTTTTGGGAATAAACCTTAGCCGAGAGTTTGTGAACTTGTATTTCCCTTTTAAATGCAGGCCAGGGTCTTTTGTTTTTTACTGGTGGCAGAGGCATTTTGAATTCCAACCGGCACGTGTGGCAGTGGAAGGAAGAAGCAATGTTGTGTGAAATACACATAGGCAACTTCAAATCTCACTTCCGACAATATTTCTTAGCCTTCTGTGTGTGTGTGTGTTTGCATGTGGCATGTGTGTGCATGCGCACGCACGTGCATGTGTGTGTGAGTGTGTGCATGCATGCATGTGTGTGTGTGTGTGTGTGTTTGCGTGTGTGTACCCACGCCCCCACCCGACCCCACAAAAGCACATTTTTTGGTGTAGCAAACATTATAACTGAAAAAACCTGGTGCAGGGACTGAACAAGTGTCAAACTGGACATCCCCAGCTTGCCATGCTAATGAAAGAATTTGAAATCGATCAGAGCAGCTGTTCCTCTATCAGTGCTTTGGAATAAAGTGAGTTCATTACTCCTTTGCGCTAATCATATGCTGATCAAGTCACTCTTTATGGAGTAAGTTTCTGTGGTGGACCTTCAGGATGCACATGCAGACACGTTTCCACAGATTTGAACAGGGTGTTGGGGTGGGGTGGGGTGGGGGTGGGGGGGTGTCAGCAATTTGCACTTTACAAAGGATTCGTGTTACATGGTATTTTCCAGTATTTTATATTTTTATTTACCAGTTAAGATCAGGATATACTAGTAAAAAATACCAGCAAACAATCGGATGTACAGGCTCTTATTTGGTTGGACCAGCTGTCACAAAAAAGAAAGAAAGAAAAGAAAACAACAACAATAACAACAACAACGAAACAAAACACAGCACAAAGAGAGAGGGTGCATGTGGTGTGTGTGCGTGTGTGTGTGTGTGTGTGTGTGTGTGTGTGTGTGTGTGTGTGTGTGTGTGTGTGTGTGTGTGTGTGTGTGTGTGTGTGTGTGTGTGTGTGTGTGTGTGTGTGTGTGTGTGTGTGTGTGTGTGTGTGTGTGTGTGTGTGTGTGTGCATGTGTGCATGTTTTCTAGATAGGAAAAGGAGTATGGTGTTTGCTAGTATAGCTCTAGTAGTACTAGCACTAGTAGTACGGACAGCTGTGTATCTGACCAGTTACAGTGATTATCTGACCGGTTTCCTTGAACCACTTTTGCCACCTTATGGATGTCACACCAGTTTGAAAAAAAAATGCAATCACTGAAAGAGGCAAACTGAATAATATATATATGCAGAATGTGAAACAATCAGACTTTACGTCATGAGAGAAAACTTTTTACTGCATCAAATGACATGGTGTTCATGCAGAATGCGCCCAGATGGCAGCAGTCATGTTAGCATGTAAGTACACCACTTTGGTGGATATTCAAAAACATGCTATAAAAATTAAGCTAGTCACTCCTGTAGAAACACATGCGAGTGAGCGCAGTGAGTCTTCTCAAGAGCGAAGAATAGCACTATATAAAAGCGATCAACAACAACAACAACAAAAACAACGATCTCATTCAACCACCACCACCACTACCATCACCAACAATGATCTCACTCAACAACAACAATGATCTCACTCAACAACAATAATGATCTCAACAACGATCTCACTCAACAACAAAAACAATGATCTCAATCAACAACAACAATGATCTCAACAACAACAATCTCACTCAACAACAAAAACAATGATCTCAATCAACAATAACAACAACAATGATCTCAACAACAACAACAACGATCTCACTCAACAACAACAACAACGATCTCACTCAACAACAACAATGATCTTACTCAACAACAACAATGATCTTACTCAACAACAATGATCTCACTCAACAACAACAACGATCACACTCAACAACGATCTCACTCAACAACAACAATCTCTCTCAACAACAACAATGATCTCACTCAACAATAACAACAACAATGATCTCACTCAACAACAACAATGATCTCATTCAACAACAACAATCTCACTCAACAACAATCTCACTAAACAACAATCCCACTCAACAATAACAATGATCTCACTCAACAACAACAACAATGACCTCAACAACAACAATGATCTCACACAACAATAACAACAATGATCTCACTCAACAACAACGATCTCACTCAACAACAACAACGATCTCACTCAACAACAACAACAACAACAACGATCTCACTCAACAACAACCACAACAATCTCACTCACCCCACTGCTGCCGCCACATGAACTCGAGGTTGCGCTGCCGAGCGAGGTGCTTCTTGATGGAGTAGTGGACTCGCTGGATCAGCATGTTGTCGAAGCCGATCCTTTTCAGCAGGTAGGCCATCGTGGAGGAGTAGCCGAAGGGGTCGATGGACCACCCACTCTTCGGCCTCACACCTGTTACAGGAAAGAATTTGGCCACTCATTGCAGGCTGCACGATTAGGCTTCTTCTTGCCCCATCCAGCGTTCAGCTTTAACACTCGGAAGGCTCTGAGTCGGACACTTTTAGTGCATGCTGGGTTGTTTGGGTGTTTCCATGATCCACTGAAATACTGTCAAGGCTCTGACGCTTTTAGTGCATGCTGGGTTGTTTGGGTGTTTCCATGATCCACTGAAACACCGTGAAGGCTCTGACACTTTTAGTGTATGCTGGGTTGTTTCCATGATACACTGAAATACTGTGAAGGCTCTGACGCTTTTAGTGCATGCTGGGTTGTTTGGGTGTTTCCATGATACACTGAAACACTGTGAAGGCTCTGACACTTTTAGTGTATGCTGGGTTGTTTCCATGATACACTGAAATACTGTGAAGGCTCTGACGCTTTTAGTGCATGCTGGGTTGTTTGGGTGTTTCCATGATCCACTGAAACACCGTGAAGGCTCTGACACTTTTAGTGTATGCTGGGTTGTTTCCATGATACACTGAAATACTGTGAAGGCTCTGACACTTTTAGTGTATGCTGGGTTGTTTGGGTGTTTCCATGATACACTGTGAAGGCTCTGACACTTTTAGTGTATGCTGGGTTGTTTCCATGATACACTGAAATACTGTGAAGGCTCTGACACTTTTAGTGTAAGCTGGGTTGTTTGGGCGTTTCCATAATCCACCGAAACACTGTGAAGGCTCTGACACTTTTTAGTGTAAGCAGGGTTGTTTGTGTGTTTCCATGATACACTGAACTCTGACATGGACTACAGGATCTTTGATGTGCATATGTGACGTTTTTGCATGGGAACCTCAGTTTATAGTCTCACCCGAAGGACTTTTGTGGAGCCTGCACAGAATCTGACTCCGGCCCAGCACAAAACATTTGAACTGATTGGAACAGCGGACGTGGCATGATTTCCCAAAGACAGACAGATGATAATCAGCTAACCCAAGTCTTGGTCACAGGTCTTGGTTTAACAAAGCTGAAATCAAGGCTGCCATTGTTGTTTCTCATTCAGTATCTGATGTCAGTGGGCGTGTCTTGGTGAAACAAAGCTGAAATCAAGGCAGCCACTGTTGTTTCTCATTCAGTATCTAATGTCAGTGGGCGTGTCTTGGTGAAACAAAGCTGAAATCAAGGCTGCCACTGTTGTTTCTCATTCAGTATCTGATGTCAGTGGGCATGTCTTGGTGAAACAACGCTGAAATCAAGGCTGCCACTGTTGTTTCTCATTCAGTATCTGAGGTCAGTGGGCGTGTCTTGGTGAAACAAAGCTGAAATCAAGGCTGCCACTGTTGTTTCTCATTCAGTATCTGATGTCAGTGGGCGTGTCTTGGTGAAACAAAGCTGAAATCAAGGCTGCCACTGTTGTTTCTCATTCAGTATCTGAGGTCAGTGGGCGTGTCTTGGTGAAACAAAGCTGAAATCAAGGCTGCCACTGTTGTTTCTCATTCAGTATCTGATGTCAGTGGGCGTGTCTTGGTGAAACAAAGCTGAAATCAAGGCTGCCACTGTTGTTTCTCATTCAGTATCTGATGTCAGTGGGCGTGTCTTGGTGAAACAAAGCTGAAATCAAGGCTGCCACTGTTGTTTCTCATTCAGTATCTGAGGTCAGTGGGCGTGTCTTGGTGAAACAAAGCTGAAATCAAGGCAGCCACTGTTGTTTCTCATTCAGTATCTGATGTCAGTGGGCGTGTCTTGGTGAAACAAAGCTGAAATCAAGGCAGCCACTGTTGTTTCTCATTCAGTATCTGAGGTCAGTGTGCATTTCTGTTTTGTTTTGTTGTTTTGCTATCTTCCACCGTTGAGTAAATGTTGCTGTAAATATGCTGACAGTCTGACCAGGCCTACAGAATTGTTCTAAATCCCATTTCTGGGATACTGTCTTCTGCTGACTGCCCAGAACATGTCACTGATCAGTTTGCATGCTGACTGACTCATGCGCAAAGCAGTCATCACCATTCTTCCAAACAGCATGCTTGCTGAATTGCATTTACAGAGTGCTACTGACTATAAGACACACGAGTCAACTTTTAGGAAAAAAAGTACTGCCTTAAACGTAAAGTCCCAAAATTACGGTAACCATTATCGTAAAAATACAGTAACCATTACGGTAAAATCACAGTAGCCATTACAGTAAAATTACAGTGACCATTACAGTAACCATTAAAGTAAAATTACAGTAACCATTACAGTAACCAACTTGCAGACAGACAGGTGCAGAAATAGGTACATAGGCAGACAGCAGGCACACAGGCAGACAGGTGCAGAGACAGGTACACAGACAGACAGGTGCAGAGACAGGTACCCAGGCAGACAGGTGCAGAGACAGGTACCCAGGCAGACAGGAGCAGAGACAGGTACACAGGCTGACAAGTGCAGAGACAGGTACCCAGGCAGACAGCAGGCAGACAGGTACACAGGCAGACAGAAACAGAGACAGGTACACAGGTGCAGAGACAGGTACACAGACAGACAGGAGGCAGACAGGTGCAGAGACAGGTACTCAGGCAGACAGGAGCAGAGACAGGTACACAGGCAGACAGGAGCAGACAGGTACAAAGGGCAGACAGGTGCATAGACAGGTACACAGGCAGACAGCAGGCAGGCAGGTGCAGAGACAGGTACATAGGGCAGACAGGCAGAGACCTACCCAGCGTGCCGTTGAGCCACTGGTGTCCTTCCATCAGTTGGTCGATCATGGCAAAGAAATGGGTGTTGGCTTCGTCCGTCATCACCCAGCCGCCTGTCACTATTTCCAGACGGCCTGAATCAATCAGCCTGCACATAGTCGCACCCACGAGTGGCCCAGTCAGACAGTGATCATGTGGCCCAGTCAGCGATCACAATGGGCCAGCCAGTCAGTGATCATGTGGCCCAGTCAGTGATCACAGTGGGCCCAGTGATCACAGTGGGCCCAGTCAGACAGTGGCCCAGTTAGTGATCATAGTGGGCCCAGTCAGACAGTGATCACAGTGGGCCAGTCAGACAGTGATCACATGGCCAGGTCAGTGATCACAGTGGCCCAGTCAGACAGTGATCACGTGGCCTGGTCAGTGATCACAGTGGCCCAGTCAGACAGTGATCACGTGGCCCAGTCAGTGATCACAGTGGCCCAGTCAGACAGTGATCGCATGGCCCAGTCAGTGATCACAGTGGCCGAGTCAGACAGTGATCATGTGGCCCAGTCAGTTATCACAGTGGGCCAGTCAGACAGTGATCACATGGCCCAGTCATTGATCACAGTGGCCCAGTCAGTGATCACGTGGCCCCGTCAGTGATCACAGTGGGCCCAGCCAGTGATCACAGTGGCCCAGTTAGTGATCACAGTGGCCCCCGTCAGTGACCACAGTGGCCCCAGTCAGTGATCACAGTGGGCCAGTCAGACAGTGATTACATGGCCGAGTCAGTGATCACAATGGCTGAGTCAGTGATCACTGTGGCCCAGCCACACAGTGATCGGGCCCTTCTCTTGTCTGGATCTCTTATGCCTCCCCCCCCCTTCTTCTGGATCTCTTATGCCCCCCCTCCCCGCTCCACCCCACACACCCTTCTTGTCTGATCTCTCATGCCCCCCCCTCCCCCCCCCCTCCCTTGTCTGGATCTCTCATGCCCCCCCCCATCTGGATCTCTTATGCCCTGCCCACCCTCCTTTGTCTGGATCTCTCATGCCCCCCCCCCCCCCCCTTGTCTGACCTTCATGCCCCACCCCACCCCACCCCCCCCCTCCTTGTCTGGATCTCTCATGCCCCCCAGTCTGAATCTCTATGTCCTCCCCCACCCCCTTCTCTTGTCTGATCTATCCCCATCCCCCCCCCCCCCTTGTTTGATCTCTTAGCCCCCCCCCCCCCCCTCTTGTCTGGATCTCTTATGCCCCCCCCCCCCATCTTGTCTGACTCTACTATCCCCCCCCCCTTGTCTGGATCTCATGCCCCCCCCCCCCCCCCCCCCATCCTTGTCTGGATATCTTCCCCCCCCCTTGTCGATCTCTTATGCCCCTCCCCACCCCCTCATCTTGTCTGGATCTCTTATCCCCCATCCCCCTTGTCGGACTTATTCTCAACTTTTGTCTGATCTCTTATGCCACCCCTCCTCCCCCACACCCCTTCCATCTGCATTCTCATGCCCCCTGCCCCCTTTTCACGTCTGGATTCTCAAGTCTCATCCTCCCCCTTCCTGCCCCATCCCAGCCCCCAACCCTCTCCCCCTCAAATCAACAGCCTCACTTCTTCACGCGGTCCCTCTTCATGCTGTCCAGTTCGTCCCACCACAGGGAGAAGTAGGAGATCTCGGCGAAGATGAACTTGCGCCGAGCGTCTTCCTCCAGCTTGGGGAGCATGTTCTGGAAGATGTTCCGCGTCTGCTGGTTGTAGTAGTCCTTGTACGTCTTGATCCAGCCTGCACGCAAAAAGAAAAGAAAAAGGAAAATGGAAAATTCAACAGTTGTGTGACAGTGAAACTATTATGAGAGTTGTGGAGTTTTGGGTAAAAAAAAGAATTGCTGGTCGAAATCCATGTGTGTACAGGCAGAGGTGATTCATGTCCTTGTCTGCTTGATCACACACACACACACACACACACACACACACGAGCCCACGCACGCACACACACGAGCCCACGCACGCACGCACACACACTCAGACACCCACACCCACACATTCACGCATGCACACACACACACACACACACACACACACACGCACGCACGCACACACACACACACACACACACACACTCACGCACGCATGCGCGCACACACACACACACACACACACTCACACGCACACACACACACTCTCACACGCACGCACACATTCGCGCACGCACACACACACTCACACACACACACACACACACCACCCCGTCCCGCCCTTTTGAATTCTAACCCAAGCCTTCATAATCTCTGCTTGATCTTACACACACACAAAGGAAAAGCAGGTGTGTGCACGAAAATTCAACATAGCATGTTATAAAAAGAAAAAGAAAAAAAAGGAAAAAGAAAATAGAATTAAAAATCTAGCAAACTGTAGACATTTCTCTTCTCAGAATATTTCAGTGAGCAACATCTTTTCCTTCACCCCTATCAGTCTGTACAGTGTGTGTGTGTGTGTGTGTGTGTGCATTCTGTGTGTGTGTGTGTGTGTGTGTGTGTGTGTGTGTGTGTGTGTGTGTGTGTGTGTGTGTGTGTGTGTGTCTTACATATAGTTATGCGTGAACCCTTCGTGATATCTACATTATGAGTCAGCTTTTGTTAAAATTGTGGATAACATTTTCCATGTGTTATCTTTGTTCGGCACTTTGAGCCGCAGGGTAGGCGCTTTACAACTTTCCATTATTATTATTTTAAAACTTTCGCATATTATTATTATAATAAAACTTTCCATTATTATTATAAAACTTTCTATTATTATTATAATAAAACTTTCCATTATTATTATAATAAAACTTTCCATTATTAATAAAACTTTCCATTATTATAATAAAACTTTCCATTATTATTATAAAACTTTCCATTATTATTATACAACTTTCCATTATTATTATACAACTTTCCATTATTATTATAATAAAACTTTCCATTATTATTATTATTAAACTTTTCATTATTATTATAAAAAAACTTTCCATTATTATTATAAAACCACAATAATGTTCCCTCACCTGGGTCACAGTGGGAGTGGGGAACGACAAAGATCTTAAGTTTCTTGTTGCTCCATTGGCTGACATCGTACTTCACATCCCAGCCCTGCTTCCACGCCCCGCCGTCAGGGTTGTCGAACGGCAGCGTATCGAGCACATCATGCATCTGAAACCAACATGCACATGCACTATCATGAGTCATACAAATCAACATGGACAAACCTGAGGCACATGACACCAACACACAAACCTGAGGCACATGAAACCAACACACAAACCTGAGGCACATGAAACCAACACACACAAACCTGAGGCCCATGACACCAACACACACAACCTGAGGCACATGACACCAACACACACAAACCTGAGGCACATGAAACCAACACACAAACATGAGGCACATGAAACCAATACACACAAACCTGAGGCACATGACACCAACACACACAAACCTGAGGCACATGAAACCAAACACACACAAACCTGAGGCACATGAAACCAACACACACAAACCTGAGGCATATGACACCAACACACACAAACCTGAGGCATATGACACCAACACACACAAACCTGAGGCACATGAAACCAACACACACAAACCTGAGGCATATGACACCAACACACACAAACCTGAGGCACATGAAACCAACACACACAAACTGAGGCACATGAAACCAAAACAGCATGACACCAACACACAAAACTGAGGCACATGAAACCAACACACACAAACCTGAGGCATATGACACCAACACACACAAACCTGAGGCACATGAAACCAACACACAAACCTGAGGCACATGAAACCAACACACACAAACCTGAGGCACATGAAACCAACACACACAAACCTGAGGCATATGACACCAACACACACAAACCTGAGGCACATGAAACCAACACACAAACCTGAGGCATATGAAACCAACACACACAAACCTGAGGCACATGAAACCAAACACACAAACCTGAGGCACATGACACCAACACACACAAACCTGAGGCACATGAAACCACACACACAAACCTGAGGCATATGACACCAACACACACAAACCTGAGGCACATGAAACCAACACACAAACCTGAGGCATATGACACCAACACACACAAACCTGAGGCACATGAAACCAACACACAAACCTGAGGCATATGACACCAACACACACAAACCTCAGGCATATGACACCAACACACAAACCTGAGGCATATGACACCAACACACACAAACCTGAGGCACATGAACCAACACAAACCTGAGCACACCAACACACACAAACCTGAGGCACATGAAACCAACACACACAACCTGAGGCACATGAAACCAACACACACAAACCTAGGCATATGACACCAACACACACAAACCTGAGGCACATGAAACCAACACACACAAACCTGAGGCATATGACACCAACACACACAAACCTAGGCACAAAACCAACACACACAAACCTGAGGCACATGAACCAACACACACAAACCTCAGGCATATGACACCAACACACACAAACCTGAGGCACATGAAACCAACACACACAAACTTGAAGAACATGTATGACTTAGTGCCAAAAGGTGTGCAAATGGGGGGTCAGATTTTTGATTGTCAATAAAAATCAGTTTCGAACACTTTGTCTTGTTGTTGGTTTGTGTGTGCGTTCATAATTGGTCAGTACCACAGTGGAAACAATATGAGCTCCAAATCTGGAGCAGCTGGAGAAATATTATTTTTGGAAAGTGAAAAGCGCCACCGAATTCGACCCCTGAAAACGGACACGCTATGGTGACTGTTTCATTCACATACATGTCGAATCAAAACATTACCTCAGTCACCGATTTGCACAGAGGAGATATCACTTTACACAGTGCATATCAAATCGATTATTAGTAGGTTTTGTTTTGGGAGTTAGAGGCTCCGAAATGTCCCTCGATCGAACGTTATGTGTATTGAAATGTTTCATGACCAGCATCCGCAGACAATCTAGTGAAGAACTGACTTTCTCTTTCGTCGAAACTTTACTCCAGTCACTGTGGTACGTCACTGCATCAGGTGCCAATGTTTTATTTTACTGCCAAATGTCTGGGTAGTTTTTAAAATATATTTTGCCATTCTTCATAAAATTGTTGCAATAAATAACGTTCAACAAAGTATTAGATTAAACAAGCCAAAGGGAGAGAGAAAAAAAGGTTTCGCACTTTTGCACATCCGGTTAGCCATGTTACACATCCAGGTCATTTGCTTTGAGCACATGGCTGCATTCGAAGAATGTTGTGATATGCGAAAGGTGTGTGGTAATATTTTTGAAGACCATAAAAGGCCATAAAGTTCAACCTAATTTAAACGTTCATCAGAGATTTAGTCAAATCTTACGGTTATAAGATGATATTTATTTTTGGTATATGCCAAATCTTTTTAAAAGAATCGGAATGTTAGCATACAGAGCGAGTTTTTGTTATGCTGTCAATCTAAAGTTTGTTCAGATGCTTTTGTAAATTTGTTTTCACCAAGTTTCTTACAACATGGTTGCGTGTTGAAATTGTAATGTTCGACAGCAGACTGGTTATAAACAGTATATTTCTGATCGTACTCTTTACTTTTTTTGCTTGCACTTAATGCAATTCGTTTGTTTACAAACTACATCTTCAAACAAACATCATATATGGTAGACAATTCGAATTTACACAGGTTAAAGTCTCAAGTTAGGTGCTGAACATTACGATCACAAAAACGAGCTGTGGAAAATAATAACGTTCGACAAATTATAGTGACCATGCTGTCTGCCTTCCAGAGTTTTTAAAAATGTAAGGTGCAATCTTAATAGCATTATTCTTTGGCTGTGATTTTTTAAGTAATATTTACTATGATTTTTTTAATTTATTATTATTAATTCTTCATTTAAGTTAACTGTTCAGCTATTTTTATCCTAGGCACCCGAGTCAACACGACCAAGAAACGCATGGATAACTGCTTGCGTGTGTGTTTTCCTGTGACACCAAAAGCAGCAAAGTTACACCATTTTTACTTGTTTCCATTTTCTCTTTAAAACACTTACTTTGTTTGTTAAATAATAAGTATTACTTACTTTGTTATGAAAACAAAGTACCATTTGTCTCATTAACATTACGTTATCCACTACAACAAAATTAATGCAGCAAAACTGTTCACATGGAAATAGCTATGTGTCTTCACACTTTACAGTAATAAAAAGTTACTAATTTATCATTTTCATCAAGAAACAAACAGCATTGTATATCTTGTTGAAATAGTAATGAGACACTTTTCTTACATCATTTGCGTTTATGTCAAGAAAGCTTAAATTTGAGAAAGAAAAAAAATCATCAAATCTCCTTGTCAAAATTTTTCTATATAAGAATAACTGTTCATGTTTCAAAATGTGTTGCTGTTTATTCATTTAAAAATGTTCAAGACTGGCTGTATGTTTGAACGTTATGTATTGCAACAAACCATGGTAGCATGCTGTTCTGTGTGACACAGAACAACAACAGTTCACTTGGTAATACTCATGTGGTTCACATCTTGTAAGATCAGTTGGTTTTCCAGTTACTGCATGATTAGAAACACAGTGATGTGGGCTTTGTTGTAAGGGTGTAATGTTCAAACCTTGTCACAAATCACACTGAAAGTCAAATTTCTCAGGAACGAAAAGCAGCACTGCCTTCTCCCTTCACTGGTGGATGACTTCACATGTGTTCATTAAAAAAAAAAAAATTACTCACTCACATCCCGTCAAAACTTTATTTGCTAGTACCTCTGTCCTCTTTTCTTGCGCGCCTTTTGGCACTAAGTCATACAAAAAAGCATTCAACGACTGCCTTGCAAACCACAGGCACATGAACACTTACACTGATGTCAGCATCCACTGCCTGCCGGGTGGACAGCCCGCACATGCTGCCTGTGACAGACACCTTGTCTCCAGGCGACACCTCGTAGATTTCCCGAGGCCTCTCTTCCATCCCCACCCCTTCCTTCTTTACTTCCACGACTTGTACTGGTGGGGGTTGTCGGTCCACAACTTCGGCTGGGTGCTGGTCTTGAACTGGAACCTCCATCTTGTTCACCTTGAAAATGAAGACAGGGAAGTTTATGCCCACTGACGTTCTCTTAGTTTTTTTGTTTTTGTTTGTTTTTCCTTCTCCACCTTGTTGTTGTTGAAGTGTTGCTTTACGTCCACAGAAACCGTAGGTTTATTATTAGGGACGGGGAGCCCAGGACATCCACCTCCACTTTCACACAGCTCCTGAGCTCTGACTCTACCATTGTTGGGCGTCTAATCAAATAACATGCATCCGGCCATCATTACAATGCATGCAGTCATTCACTCACTCATTCACGCTCCTTTTTCATGCCTCTCATAATAGTTTCATCGTCACACAAGGCACATCGCCACCAGCTACAAAATTCATACACACCTTCCCCCTACTGTTCTCTTAATTAAAAAAAAACAACAACAAAAAACTCTCTCTTTGTTTCATAACTGTTTTTCATAACTGGTCTTTCAAGTTTCATCAGGGTGTTCTGTCATCAATGTGGTCCCTCATCAGAGTGGTCTCTCATCAGGGTGGTCTCTCATCAGGGTGGACTCTCATCAGGGTGGTCCCTTCATCAGGGTGGTCTGTCATCAGGGTGGTTCATCATCAGTGTGGTCCCTCGTCAGGGTGGTCTCATCAGAGTGGTCTGTTAATGTTATCCCTCATCAGGGTGGTCTGTTATCAGGGTGGTCTGTCATTAGTGTGGTCCCACATCAGGGTGGTGTTATCAGTGTGGTCTGTCATCAGTGTGGTCCCACATCAGGGTGGCCTGTTATCAGGGTGGTCTGTCATTAGTGTGGTCCCTCATCAGGGTGGCCTGTCATCAGTGTGGTCCCTCATCAGGGTGGTCCCTCATCAGTGTGGTCCTTCGTCAGGGTGGTCTCATCAGAGTGGTCTGTCATCAGTGTGGTCTGTCATCAGTGTGGTCTGTCACTGGTGTGGAATGTCATCAGGGTGATCTTTCAAGTTTCATCCTGTTGGTCTGTCATCAGTGTGGTCCTTTATCAGGGTGGTCTGTCACGGGGTGGTTCATCAGGGTGGTCTTTTATCAGTGTGGTCTGTCATCAGCGTGGTCCCTCATCAGGGTGGTCTATTATCAGTGTGGTCTGTCATCAGTGTGGTCCCTCATCAGGGTGGTCTATTATCAGTGTGGTCTGTCATCAGCGTGGTCCCTCATCAGTGTGGTCTGTCATCAGCGTGGTCCCTCATCAGGGTGGTCTATTATCAGTGTGGTCTGTCATCAGCGTGGTCCCTCATCAGGGTGGTCTATTATCAGGTGGTCTTCATCAGGTGGTCCCTGTCATCAGCGTGGTCCCTCATCAGGGTGGTCTATTATCAGCGTGGTCCCTCATCAGGGTGGTCTATTATCAGTGTGGTCTGTCATCAGCGTGGTCCCTCATCAGGGTGGCCTGTCATCAGTGTGGTCCCTCATCAGGGTAGTCTGTCATCAGGGTGGTTTGTCATCAAATGGTCCCTCATCAGGATAGTCCCTCATCAGGGTGGTCCATCATCAGGATGGTCCATCATCAGGGTGGTCTTTCATCAGTGCGGTCTTTCATCCGGGTGGTCTCTCTTCAGGGCGGTCTCTCATGAGGGTGCCCTTTTCATCCGAGGGTTTTACTGTACATACATACACACACGTAAGACTAGCCAATAGCCATGCAGGGATTTCCCAACTCACCCCTTCCTTGGTTCCCGCGCCAGTGTCGGCCGACTGATCGCCGACCAGCTTGACCAGGTGGCCGAGGGCCTGGTCGTCTCCTTTGGCAAGCAAGCCCACCCAGCTTTTTATGTCGGCTATCAGTTCCTTGTTCTTGGACAGATCCCCTTCGATCTTCTGGATCTTGACCTCAATGCCTTCCATCACTTGCTGGAAAACCACAAAGACGACAACAGACTCACTGACTCAACGTGAAATAACTCGAGACGGAATAAAAATTAAATGCTTGCTTTGCACATGCGTACATATAATAATATACATGTGTAAATTTATAAATCGGCATAAATAAACATTTCAAGATGCCTCTTATTGGGTGTTTTATTTTATTTTCCCAATTTATCCTTGTTTGTTTCATCATATATGTAAAAATGAAAAAGTTTTGTTCGTTCTAGTTCAATAGACTAGCGATTTCATGGCCTCCCTGGGTTAGGGTTTGGGGTTGGGCTAGTTACCGGTTCTTGCCATTCACTGTTTTTTCTCTTGGCTTGCCCTTTTGTTTCTCGAGTTATATCATTCATTTATGATGTACGAGTGAGGGGGGTAGTCTCGATGTTTAACAAGACCTCTCATTCTTTCTTTGTGTGGGGTAGTTCGTGAGCGTCTGTTACCCTGCCATGTTGTTGTCACTGTTAAGTGGGTTGTATCGTGTACACGGATTACGTGTGTCCAGCCTTTGTCCCGTTGCTCACTGACATTACATACCTCCTCTTTCATTTCAGTTTTCTCTCTCTTTCCCCCTTTTTTTTTTCACCATGTGTTCTTTTTTATCTTTGGCTTTTTGGCCATTTTGTACCCGCTTGTTAGCTTGCCTTATTAGGGCAGCCATTTTGTATTTCTCTTGTCGTCTGCATTTGTTTACATCCCGATGTTTTCTCATCGGTAGTGCTGATTAGCATTTTGCTTTATCAGTCTGCAGCATTTGTTTTTCTAGATGGAAGCTGGGTTAGTGAGGGGTTAGTTTTTGAGTTAGTTATGGTTAGTTTGGCTTTCCATCTGTCATTGGCACAGTTATTTTTGCTCTGTGCTCTTCTGACTATAGTCGTCCACTCCTTTGTTGCAGACAGCAGTCTATTACTTTATTAGACTGTTGTGATTTGGTGGTGTTTTGTGTGTGTGTTTTTTTCTCCACCTTATGCTTGCAGGTTGGCAACCGTTTGTGGTTTTGAGGTGGTTTCAGCTGTTTTGTTTCTTTCATTTGGTGTCAGCCGTTTGCTTGCCTGATTAGGGCAGCCATTTTTCGTTTGCCACCAGCATTTGTGGTTTGGTCTTTCTTTCTTTGCCACAGGCATTTGTGGTCTGTTCTTTCTTTCTTTGCCACAGGCATTTGTGTACAGTCTCTTTCTTTCACGGCCTTTTCTGCCGTAGGCATTCGTGGTAGACTTTTTGCCTTCGCCTTGTTAGCACTTGTTTCAGGGTATCAGTGTATCTCTCAATTTTTGGTATCATGCTGTGCGCTTGCTGCTCGTCAGCTTCATCCTTTCCAAGTCAGTAACCCTGTGGACAGCCCTACAAATTCCGCTTTGAAGCAAACCCCATTTGGTATTCCGCCATAAAGTTTACAAAATCGCACTCAGCGAAGTGCTTGCTACACAAATGGACATGACTGAGGTGCAGCATCAAAGTCAGCTGGTTTGAACTGTCCAAATTTGACCCATTTTTGCCTCACAGCAGGTCGATTCCACAGGAACTCGTGCATAGTTATGCTTTGGGTTGCTTGTGAGTTGTTACAGTTTGCTGCAATACAGTAGGCGGCATGGTTAGAGCTTTTTGTCGACCACACGCATACACATTCAATGAACAATCTAAGATGGCAACCGCACTGACTCCCCAGACTGACGTCACTTCCGAGTAAGTCACGTGACTGATGGAGAACCCGAGACAGCAGTCTCGTCCAGCTTACAGAAAATAAAATCGATTAAAAACCAACATAAACATTTTATTTCATTAAATCTGAAACTAGTGGCTCATTTGTCAATCATTTCGATGGTCATTTTGCAGACTTAAAAACCTTGGACTTTTCCTTTAAGCCTTTTAGTCTTCTTCTTTTTTCCGCACTGGCAAGTCCGTGTGAAAGGATTTTCATCGAAATACATAGCATTAAAAGTAGATGTTTTATAGGAATGGAAAATATAGTTTGCACACGCGTCCCTGCATCTTTGAACCCGGAAATTTTACAGGCTGGGGCAGTGAAGGGGTTAAGTATTATCACAGATCTGTGTGACCCTGGCAGCAATACTGATTTGACTTTCACAACACCAGTTCCACTGATTTTATTCTCCTGATCAACCCAAAACAGACTGTGAGCGTGAGAGTTGAGTAAATCATAAATTATCGAACCAAACGGGCAGCGTCAATTACTAACTTGGTAACAATACCCACAATATTGCATTATTTTGCTCTTCTTCTGTTTTTCAATTGTTGTTGTTGTTTTCTTTTGTTTTGTTTTTAAAGCAGCAACCAGAGGAAGCAAAAACTGCTGCAACAATAGACACTGATAAAGTTCTGATAGTACTGTCTACAGCAGACTCTAACAACTATTTTTTTTACACGCTCTCCATAATCATGTAACCTTAAACAGAGAATGAAAAATCATCTAATGCCAAGTTTTAACAGAATAACAGACACACATATTCATTCACTCTCTCTCTCTCACACACACACACACACACACACACACACATAAACAGTAAACACACACACACACAGAATCAGCATGTATGACTTTGCAGTACCAGCAAATATTGCTGGCTACCATTTACAATAATAATAATAATAATAAAGAGGATTTCTAGAGCGCCCATCTACCACACTAGGAGCACAGGGCGCTTTACAATAACACTAGCAACACACACACACACACTTCTCATTTTTAAAATTTAAAGTTTAAAATATAAAACAATTTGTTTGTTTTTTAACAACAAAATTTAAAGTTATAAAGCAAATTATACATTTGCCTAAAGTTGAGTTCAATGCGTTGCAAAAAGGGCATCAGCTGCTAAAGACCGGGAGATATATATTTTATGATATTATACTAAAACTGCACACCTCTCCTACAGCAACTCCACTGGCTCCCAATTTCTGAATGAATAAAAATTAAAATACAAAACTGCTTGCAATGTTGCATGTTACAACACAATCACTGGTTCCGCTCCCTCTTATATTTCTAAGCTACTACACCTTTACTGTCCGTCCCACTCTTCGTCAGACACACGCATGCTCCAACTCCCAACGCTTCAACCCATGGCTTTCGCTTTTTCTCACACTTTGGCCCCCACATCTGGAACAATCTACCCCAAGACATTGGGCACTCTGCTACTCTCTCTTCCTTCAAAAGCAAACTCAAGACACTTCTCTTCTCAGAATATTTCAGCTAAGCAACATTGTCCATCATCCCTATCAGTCTGTACAGTGTGTGTGTGTGTGTGTGTGTGTGTGTGTGTGTGTGTGTGTGTGTGTGTGTGTGTGTGTGTGTGCACACGCATCTTTTGCATAGTTATGCTTGAACCTTTGTCTACATTATGTGTTAGCTTTTTTTATCTTTTCTTTTTTATCTTATAGTTATAATTATAATTTTTTATTGCTGATAACATTTCCATCTCGACGTACATCATCTGTGTTATACTACGCTTGTTCATCGCTTTGAGCTGCAGGGTAGGCGCTTTACAAATTTCTATCATTATTAATTACTATGAAGTCGAAGACCGGTACTGTTACCTGTATGTAAAGTCGAAGACCGGTACTGTTACCTGTATGTATTAGTATTAATTACTATGAAGTCGAAGACCGGTACTGTTACCTGTATGTATTAGTAATACATACAGGTAACAGTACCGGTCTTCGACTTCATAGTAATTAATAATGATAGAAATTTGTAAAGCGCCTACCCTGCAGCTCAAAGCGATGAACAAGCGTAGTATAACACACATGATGTACGTTGAGATGGAAATGTTATCAGCAATAAAAAATTATAATTATAACTATAAGATACTATTACTAGAAGTAGAAGCATTAGATCTAGACTTAGGGACCTGGACAAACCCACTGATGGCAAATGCTCATCAGAATGGATGGCCTGCCTGCATGTACAGGACAACACTTAGCACAAGCAGCCCTGGTTATTTGGCACACGTATAATAATTAATATGCACTTTGTGGGGAATTTTCAGGCTGGTCAGATCACCATTTTGTATGTCGAACTGTTCTACGTGGATATAAATTATATCAAAATGATTTAGTCTTATGCATTTTGGGTGGGGGTGGGTGTTTTCTGTTGTTGGCATGTTTGCATATCATCATATGCCATGTACAGTTAAAACAAAAACAAGAAACCTGCATGATCCCTGTGTAAGTGTACGTGTGTGTATTTGTCTTGTGTGCGTTGGGGGGTGGGGGGGGAGGGGTTGTGTGCATGGCCTAGCTCAATACTCCTGCAACATTACATATCATATATAATAATTAATATGCCCAATGTAAAAAAAAAAAAAAAAAAAATGCCTAGACTGAGTAATTCATCAAACTACAGTCTTCTTGGGGGTTGGGGTGGGGTGGAGGGGAGGATCAGGGAGATGCCATATTATGTGCAAATTATCAGCTAACGTTGGGTGAAACAAATGCAAGCATACAACTACAAAAGTCCGAGCCAGTGTAAGACTTCACAAGTTAATGCACAACTGTAGCAGCCAGTCTTCTTCATCTTGAACTTCTGCCCCCTTGCCGGCTTGCCCTGTGCACTTCAACATAAATCTGGAGCAGAACTTCAGTCTTCAGTTTATGCTACTGATTTTAAACCACCCTGCAATTGGACCTGTAATGCAAGCTTGCAACATGCTCAAAGAATCAAATCCACACATATTTATCGTAACGATAAGCACAGTTTTATTTTTAAACTAATGGGACTGGGACTTGATCAAGTAAACACACAAGCTGTCGTGTAATTTCCTTCTTCTTCTTCTGCCCCCGCATTCTGAGCGATATTTTGTTCTCTAAAACAATGCATTAACTCAATAACTATCTTACCGATCGAGCCAGGCCGCCAGGTACAGAATTGGTCACGGTTTCCAGCATCAAGTACAGCGAAGTGAACATGACCAGAAAAAACAGGGCCCCCCACCAGACCATGTAACGCTTCATGGCTACTACAACAACTGTTACTGCAACAAAAACTTCTACGCGGTACGATCACTGAAGCTGCATTTCACGGCCTAGCACGCTGTGCTGACTCGATCCTTACAACACACTGTGCTGTGTCGAAACGACGACACCAGGTTGTGTGTCGTCGATCAAGTCTCTTTTCACCACAATCTGGCCAAGACATACCAACGCTTCCCAAATACAACACAAAAGGGGTAAAGGGGCGTATTCTTGGTAGTGGTAAAAGGGTGCTCGCGGGGGAAGTGGGGCCGAGGGGCCACATCTGTGTACCGGATATTTTATTGATTGATTTGTTTCTTCTTTTTTTTTTTCAACTGACCATAAAATGGTTATAGATCTCTCTCTCTCTCTCTCTCTCTCTCTCTCTCTCTCTCTCTCTCTCTCTCTCTCTCTCTCTCTCTCTCTCTCTCTCTCTCTCTCTCTCTCTCTCTCTCTCTCAGAGACAGACTGACTGAGGTTTTCGAGTGATTGCCATTGCAATGACTGGTCATTTGAGACCCATTTGATACACCCATAGAACTCTGCCCAGTCAGTCCTTCCGACTGCTCACTCATGCCTATATGACGGTATACAAATGATGCCAGTAATTTTATATTTACTCATCAGTAGTTTCGCATGGACTGGTTGTTAGACGGGTTTTTGACTGAACCTAAACTACAATCCTTGTAAAATAAGATTTTAGAGCTCGAGTTCGAGTTCTGTCTCTCTCAGACAGAGAGAGAGAGAGAGAGACTGGGGTTTTCGAGTGATTGCCATTGCAATGACTGGTCATTTGAGACATATTTTATACACCCATATGAAACTCCACCCAGTCCTTCCGACTGCTTGTGAGACTAGTTGTTAGACAGGTTTCTGACTGAACCTAAACTACAATCCTTGTAAAATAAAGTTTTCGAGTTCTCTCTCTCTCTCTCTCTCTCTCTCTCTCTCTCTCTCTCTCTCTCTCTCTCTCTCTCTCTGCCATTGACACGTCTTACAAATTCTTGGCTAACAGCCATGAATAAATCTGAAGTGTCTGGCGCGGTATTCCTAGACCTAAAGAAGGCTTTCAACCTGGTTGATCAGTCATATCCTAAAGAAGCTCGCCATTTATCTTAAAAACTCATGTTCTCTACCATCAGTTTTATTTAAAATCATATCTTCATAAAAGAACGCAGTGCGTCTTACTCCAAGGCGCTTACTCTTCCAAAGAGTCAGTAAAGTATGGTGTACCACATGGTTCTGTCCGTTGGGACCTATTCTTTTCAGTCTCCGTCTTTATCAATGACCTTCCATTACACGTGAAAAATATATCTGTTGATTGCGACAACACTGCACATATCTGGACAAGATATTCTGCAAATCAAAAGCAATATGCAAGACAGCTTAGATCAGGTATCCAATTGGTGTGATAATAGTCATATGGTTATCAATCCGATCAAGACCAAGTCTATGACAATTGGTACCAGACAGAAACACCAGTTGTCACCCTTACCGCTCGATCTCGTTCTCGGGGTGAAAATTGATCAAGTGTCAGAACATCGTCTTTTAGGCTGTATAACAATAGACGGCACTGAATAAACTTCGCTGGGACTCATATAGTAATAACATGTGCAAAACAGTTTCAAGACGAGTCTTCCTTTTGTCCAAATTAAGGTACATCTTAGACATCGACAGGAGGAAACTGTCCTTCAATTTTCACACTAAACCTCACATTGATTATGCCGTCAGTCACAGTGTGGGACGGATGTGTCCTCAAAAAGAGATTAAATTCTCTGCACAGAAAAGCTGTCAAGTTAATATTTCCAGATACGACTCTAACTACTGACCAGAAATTAAAAGAGATGGGAATAGAGATGAGCCTTCAAAAACAACCTGAATGTAACAAGGGTTTCTTCATGTACAGGGTCCTTAACAATGAGGCCCCAGAGTACATATCTAACCTGTACACACACACACACACACACACACACACACTATTGGCCAAAGCTTAACCAAGCAGCCCCTGGCAAGACTGAAGCAATAAACCACTCTGCCCCTGGCAAGACTGAAGCAATAAACCACCCTGTCCCTGGCAAGACTGAAGCAACTTGATAAATCACCCTGCCCCTGGCAAGACTGAAGCAACTTGATAAACCACCCTGCCCCTGGCAAGACTGAAGCAATAAACCACCCTGCCCCTGGCAAGACTGATGTAATAAACTACCCTGCCCCTGGGAACACTCATGTAATAAACCACCCTGCCCCTGCCAAGAATAATGTAATGAACCATCCTGCCCCTGGCAAACTGATGCGATAAACCAACCTTCCCCTGGCGGCAAGACCGACTAACGTAATAGACCAACCTGCCCCTGGCAAGACTGAAGCAATAAACGACTCTGTCTCTGGCAAGACTGATGCAATAAACCAACCTGCCACTGGCAAGACTGATTCAATAAACCACCTGTCCCTGGCAAGACTGATGTAATAAACTGCTCCGTCCCTGGCAAAACGGATTCAATAAACCAACCTGTTCCTGGCAAAACTGATCCGCAATAAACCAACCTGTTCCTGGTAAGACTGATGCAATAACCCAACCTGCCCCTCAGTGGCAAAACGGACTCAATAAACCAACCTGGGACCGGCAAGACTGATGTAATAAACAACCCTGTCCCTAGCAAACTGGACGAGAAACTGTCAGTGATAATGTGGAGAAAAGCCCTTCAATTAAAGTACATCGGGTTACCGATCCTCTTTTTTTTCTTTTTCTTTTTTTAAATCTACGTTCAACTTTAGTTAGACTCAGTGTTGGTGAAATGGTCTTTGTAAGTTTTGATGGTGAAAAGATGAGAATGTTTTTAGTTCAGTCAATAGTTCGTTGGTGCTGGGTCTGAGTGCGGTCAAAGTGGGGTTCAGTAGTCTCCTTTCCCGTGTGAAACCACTGACCAAAGTATGGTTCCAATTAGCGCCGGTCTGTAGACAACAAGCCTCCCTGTTCATGCACGGGCATGGAAGAGCTGCCTTCCCTCTTCTGTTACAAATTCTTCTTTTATTCCAAATTCTGGGCCACCGATGCCGTATGAGTTGTTCAAGTTGTTCGTCAACAGCAGTGCAACGAACATTGTCTTTGTGACTCTGTCCAAGCACAGCAGTTGAAACAGCAATTGCGCAGTGCACAAGTCGTTGGGCAATGGCGAGGGGACACCGCCTACACTTCCATTGTTCTGGCGGCGGTCCACGGTCTCTCCGGTCTTTTTCGGGCGGTTTCCGCGGTCGAACCTTCACTCTGTCGGCCCCTTCCCACTCTGTCCCCGACCCTAATAGGCCGTAAAGCACCAAAAAAGAAAGAATCCCCGCACCACATAGTTCAGGAGCTGTGTGAGAGTCGAGGTGGCCGTCCTGAGCTGTCCGTCCTAACGAGCCTTCTGTTTTCCGTGGACGTAAAGAATTATTGAACCATGCTTCAGCATTGGTCACAACTTGTCCCTAATATGTCAACTGACATCTGAGGACATTAAGCATCACTTCATCATCATCCCCGCACCACTCGCCGGCCTCAAATTTGTTTAAGGACCGTACGTGTGCCCTCTTTTGTAGTCACTTTGCCAAGTCTCCAGGTCAGTCTCCAAGTTCGTCTCCAAGTCAGTCAGTCTCTAAGTCTCCAAGTTTTTCATTCGTGCAACTAGAGTTTTGATTTTAGACCCAACTTAATCCATATTCAACAGGTTGGTTTGTCTATCTTTTACCTTCCTAGTTTTTGGACTAATGTTTGATTGTTGTTTGATTGTCAGTTGTAGTTTTTTTGTTTTGTTTGATCATGCCGTAAGGTCTGGCGTCGCTGATGTTTCATTATTTTTCACGTTCGCTTAAATGATTAAGTACAGGGGCCAGCTTCGTGGTAGCCACGAGTTGTTTCAAATATATGGGTACACTTCTTTTTTTCATTTCACGATTGATGTGTTCAGTGAATCTTAAACTGTGTTTCGCTACAGATGTTCTGACTGAGAGGTCAGGTTCGTTATCCGAGCCTGGCTGCATTTTTTTTTCCATTCTGATCTAAACCTCCTAATGGAGTTCTTTTATTTTACTGGTTAGAAAAGGCCTGTTCCGCGTATCCGCGATTAACAGGTTCGACTTTTCTATTTAATATTATGTGAAAAGGACAGCTCCGCGATTAGCTTTGGTTTGACTTTTCCATAAATAATTCTCTTGTGTATTCCATCTTCCACTATCCACAGACTTGGAAGATACCTTAAAGTTTTCTTCCATAAATTCAATGTAAGACCCTACTGAGAAATTATAAAGTGAGGCGATGTTTTAGTTGATGATACACCAGTTGTGAACTGTCTTTTCACAGGCCTTTAGCTCAGACTTTCGTAACCCGCACGGACGATTTTGTGTTGACTTAGTTGTTGTTTATCAGTTAAATTCTCAGGGAATGAGACAACCAGATAAAGTTTACCTAGCTATATTGGCTTTTCGAACCTTTGTGCCTTCTAATCCCTTCTTTTGTCTGCTTATGACATGCTTGTGACTTATGTTTTCGATTCAGTAATATTTGGAACTTCATTCTCCACTTGAATTCGTGTTGAAAGAGAGGTGGGAGTTGAGCGAGAAAAAATAGAACGATTCTGTGAGTTACTGAGTGAGCGAGTGTGTGTGTGTGTGTGTGTGTGTGTGTGTGTGTGGTGTGTGTGTGTGTGTGTGCTGGATCACTTCCTGATACTGACAGTCATGAGATGCCACGTGCAAGTAATTAACTTGACGCAGACATATTTATAACTTAACCTACTAGCGTTCTCAGTTGCGGTGGCCACAGAATCGCCCCGCGACGACATTTGATCCCTTCAGTCACGCACTACAGACATTACAATGATAGAGGTTAAGAAAATCTTTGCGGGTTACAATAAACATTACAAAAAAAGAAAAAAAAGAAAAAAAGGACTTTTGCGGCCAATTCGGATTGCCTTACCTGAGTGAGGCGGCATAGCATTCGCAAGAGCAGAGCTACCCATTCACACAGTGCCGGTGTGTAGTATTTTCGTTTGCCCAAACAGTTAATGGTGTTTCAGTGTGATTCTTAACTTCGTGCTCACAGATCATTGTTGATGGCATGTGGCGATTGCAAACACAGCACGTACTGTACGGACGCCGTAAAGAGTCTGCAATGAAAGTATACTCAGCCTGGGGGGAAATGAAACACCTTGCCAACAGTTTTCAGCTCAGGTCAGTTGCGGACTCTACAGAGAAAGCCTTTCGCTTCGGTCCGTTGACAGACTCGGGATCCGTTTCTTAGCGTTTCAGTGTTGCAGCACATACAAATTCAGTAATGGCAGCATGAGAAGACACTTTGTTGCTTGACTTCCATCATTTTTGGTTTTATACTTACCATTGAGGGCAAAAGGGTAAAAAGATATTTTGCAAACGCCACTGGTTTTTCGTTTTGAACTTGACGTGTCGAAAAGAGAAGTACAGTTGTGGTGTCGTTGAAAACAACTACTAACATAAAACATACTAACAACTTGAAAATGCAATTTACCGGGTCCTAAGAGATGGATAAAAAAAGAATAAAGGCAGGTGGAGGGGCCATCAAATTAAGGGACAGTGCGCTTCTTCGGTTTGTACTTCACAGTGAAATGGGTAAAAGTTTTTGCAGGCGCCCTCCTTAAACTTGAAACATTCGAAAGAGAAAGAAATAAACGGGTCCAGATGTAAAAAAAAAAGAACAATATAATAACAGAGTTCGCATGAGAGCAAAAGTATGCAGTGAAGTATAAACAGCGGCTATCTCATTTCCGCTGAGAAGAACACGGCCAAGAGAGTAGGGAAGGTGGACTCTACTTTTGGTAGTGTTTGACGCCAGTGCTGGATTCCATATTGGCTACAGATCAACCTGCTTAATTAAGGTACACATATTTTCATCATTATGAGCGCATGCTTTGTGAACAGCTATATGCAATTCATCAATCGCACTGTTTCCTCTTCTAACGCGCCCTTGAGGGATTCTGCGCACTGTGGTATTAGGCCTAGTGTGTTTACTTCTTGTGCTGTACGTTGAACTTTGCCAGATCTGATAGGATGATGTCGCTGCGCATTTAATTACCACGCCTTTGCCCAGGCATTTAAGTTTGAGAACCGGATATTTTATTATTAATTTCTTCGTATTGTTTTCGAATGACCGTAATGTGGCCGTAATGATACAAAAGTCCTTCAGTGTAGTATTTAAACGGCCGGGCCCCCCCGTGTGTATACGCATGCAAAAATATCAGATACGCACGTTAAAGATCCTGTAGTCCATGTCAGAGACAATGGAAGCACCAAAATAACCAAGTATGCGCTTACCTCATAATGCTGAAGTTGGACATACTATGCGGAAGGGGAAAGAAGAACTTCAAGAAGATACTTGGCCAAATGAAACAAGTACAAAGTTGGATACTATACCGAAGAAGAAAGCAGAAGATCTACTTAACTCATGCAAATGATACTTGATAGCTTTTTATATATTTTTTAAATTATTACATACCTGAGCAATGATAGTTGATACTGATAATGATAGTGGTGATACTCAGTGGCAGATCAGAGACCAGAGATCAGAGAACAATCTTGAACAACCTTTAATTTTTAAAAGTTTTTATTAACATAAATTGTTGCCTTGAGAATTTAACAGTCAGTCCTTGATGCCACATGTTTCAATATAATTAAAACATAATCTTCCATTAGTTACAGTGACTGTGACACTGCTTGTGTTTCTAAGTGCTCCACTTAGATAATATTATATATAATACTAATAGTAATACTAGTAATAGGTATTCTTTAGTGCAGTTAATACCAAGAGCCATTCAGTCTTTTTTGTTTGTGTGTATTGTTGTTGTTTTTGTGTTGTTTTTGTTTGTGTTTGCTTAGGGGGGGAGGGGTGGGGGGCAGGGGCAGGAACTATTTCAGTTTTCATTATTGACAATAAAAAACAACAAAAACAACAAAAAACAAAAAAACCAAAACTTGATAATGAAGAGGTAATATTAATAAAACAGGAGTTACTATTGGAGTATTGCACTTACAATTAATACAAATGCTAGTCATACTAAGTTTAATAACTCACTTAAATATTATTTTTACTATGGATGCCATTGAGTAATTGACATAATATTATTAGCAGTTGTGACAAATCCCTCTCATTCTCAAGCTTACTCATTGCACTCAGTGACTCACACAAGCAGTTGCGGTTACAGCAGCCACCTATGTTGTAACTATAATACTTTTAATAGTACAAGGATCTTTGCTTGTCATGACTGTATGCAGTTTGGTTGTTTTCCTCGGTCAAAGTTTAGTGAGACTGTGAGACACTGAGTGTGTATGATTATGAATATATGACCATAATGCCTAAATAATTTCTGGTGTCAGTGTAACAGTAAACACTAATTTTTATCAAGGAAATTCTAGACAGTGAGTGTAATATCAGGACAGGGTTGATGAGTCTCTGCTACCTGTGGAATTCTTTAAACATTATACTTATTATTGTGAGTAAAGTAAATAAAGCAATAATTTGAATAAAACATGTAAATTATTGATTATTAATATCAATATTATTATTATGACTCATACTGTGAGTGTGACTTTGCACTGTGCAGAAGTGAAGCACTGGCAATGAAACACTGTCAGTACTAGAACTACTACTGTTAATTTTGTTTAAATGAAATGAAAAATTTGATTGAATTTAAGCATAAACTTTAAAGTCAGTGGGGGAGAGGTGCTGCTGAGTTGTTTCTCAACAGTTGTGTTTCAGACACTGTGTTTGTGACTTTGTTTTTGGACACTGTGTTTGTGACTTTGTTTTTGGACTTTGTTTTTGGACACTGTCTTTGTGACTTTGTTTTTGGACACTGTCCTTGTGACTTTGTTTTGGGACACTCTCTAGTATCTTTGTGACTTTGTTTTTGGACACTGTCTTTGTGGCTTTGTTTTTGGACACTGTCCTTGTGACTTTGTTTTGGGACACTCTCTAGTATCTTTGTGACTTTGTTTTTGGACACTGTCTTTGTGACTTTGTTTTTGGACACTGTCCTTGTGACTTTGTTTTTGGACACTGTCTAGTATCTTTGTGACTTTGTTTTTGGACACTGTGTTTGTGACTTTGTTCTTGTGACTTTGTTTTGGGACACTGTCTAGTGTCTTTTTGTTTTCGGACACTGTCTTTGTGGCTTTGTTTTTGGACACTGTCCTTGTGACTTTGTTTTGGGACACTGTCTAGTGTCTTTGTGACTTTGTTTTTGGACACTGTCTTTGTGACTTTGTTTTTGGACACTGTCTTTGTGACTTTGTTTTGGAACACTGCCCTTGTGACTTTGTTTTTGGACACTGTCTAGTGTCTTTGCGACTTTGTTTTTGGGCAGTTTGTGACTTTGTTTTTGGACACTGTCTTTGTGATTTTGTTTTTGGACTCTGTCTTTGTGACTTTGTTTTTGGACACTGTCTTTGTGACTTTGATTTTGGACATTGTCTTTGTGACTTTGTGAAGGTTCATCCAGTGACAAACTTTACAAACTACAGTCTTTTGTGACATACTGGTCAAGTAGTTTTAATGTTATGCTCATAAAACTGACAACAAGCATGCACTCATGCAGCTGGTCACTGCAGTTGCACTACGGTCTGCCATTTTGATTTCCGATGTAATCAGTAGGGTTGCATCGTAAAGCTAAAAAGCAATAAAATAAAAAAGCAACCCAAATTACAAATCTCATCCAAGCATACAATGCTAGTCTACAAAGAAAAGTATAAGTTTAATGTTTACATAGCAGATAAAGTGGAAATGGTCCCAACGAATCCACTGTGGTAAGAACACAGCAGTAGATGTTAAACTTGAGCCATGTGGTAAACAAGCCTTGTAACCTCTGACCTGTGACCTCTGATCTGCACACAAATTGCTGATGTCACAAGAGAAAATAGTTCCCTGACCACTACCAATACCACTACCACTATCACCCATGTACTGACCCTCACTCCTATTGTTCTGGCAGTGGCTGACGGTCTCTCTGGTCTTTGTTGGTTAGAGAGCTGTTATCTCTACTCTATCCTCCCTTTCCCCCGTCCCTAATAAGCCTTATGGCTTCTCTGGACGTAAAGCACCATGAAAGAAAGAGTGTAGCCGTATAATATATTATTATATGAGTCATAGCCATTAGAAGTGGAAATGTGCTGTATAAAACTAAAAAACTAAAACTAGCAAGAGTTCCTCTTCTTGCTTATTTAAAAAGTGAAAAAAGAAAGAAAAGAAAAAATCCTCTTGGTTCTCCTTTTTCTTTCTCCTCTCTCTTTTTGTTTTGTTTTTTGGTTATTGGATGTTTACCCAAATCATACAGCTATTTAGTTTTGGGTTAAAATACTTTCACTGTTTCTTTCACTTTCAGTGTGGCCATGACTTGAGATGTGTTTATTTTTTCCAGTTTTGTGTTCTTCCCCCCGCCCCCCTCCTGTTTTATTTCTGGTCATTGAATGTTTACCCAAACCATACAGATCTTTTGTTTTTGAGTTAAAAACACTTTCAAAGTTTCTTTTAGTGTTTCAGTGTGGCCATGACTTCAGATGTGTTTCATTTGTGCTCTTTTGTCTTCTCTCTGTCTGTCTGTCTGCCTGTGTCTGTCTGTCTGTCTGTCTGTCTGTCTGTCTCATTTTTTGTTATTGAATGTTTACCCAAACCGTACAGATCTTTTGTTTTTGAGTTAAAAAACACTTTAAAAGTTTCTTTCAATGTAGCCATGACTTCAGTCAGGACTGATGTGTTTAACTTTTTTTCTCTTGTCTTTTATTCTCTCTCATTTTTTTGTTTCGTAATTTGTTTTTGGTAATTGGATGTTTGCCAAAATCATACAGATCTCTTGCTTTGAGTTTAAAACACTTTCGCCGTTACTTTCACTTTCAGCGTGGCCATGACCTGAGGAAGGTGCAGGGTACAGGACTCTGACCAAGTGTCTGCAGCAGCTGACGTAGTCTGTGAAGTGGGAGTGGTGCCAGTTATACTGCCACTGTAGTCATGGGGCTGCAGGAGTATCTGACGTTTTGTGTTGGAGCGCTGGTGAGTTGCCTCAAGAGCTCTGCCAGCTTCCGTTGATATCATAAAACTTGTGCCCGAGAATGAGAGGAACGCACTGTTTTATTTCATGAGCACACTCGGTCAGGGAACACTCAAATAAGTGAATTTGCATAATATGCAAATTCACTTATTTGAATGTTCCCTGATGTATAGAAAATAAGGTGCACTTATTAATAGTAAATAATGCATTATGTTGTGCAAAGGTTTTACGCACCATGAAATGCAAATTTTCATTAATGAACAATGATATTAATAATAATATTCTTATGTACTGTTTTGTGATCTACACAAGCTCACTGCGCTTTAGCTGCCCTGATAATATAACCATAAGTACTGGTTGACTGGGTGTAAAACACCAAGTTACTTACTCACTCACTGCGCTTACTTACATTACAGTCATTCCCTGACATTTTCAATATTCATGTATAAAAATGCTCCATATTTGTAAGGAACCTTATTTTTTCTTCTGTACAGATCATTCTTTCTTTCTTTCTTTCTTTCTTTCTTCATCAGTTTTGGATCTGACTTACATTTGGCATCAGAAAAGTTATATTTCTACAAAAAAATTTGATAATAAATATTTAGTGAGTGACAGTACTGACAGTGACACTGACAAGTGACAGCCAATGTTGTTGTGTAGTTTGGCAATGTAGACCTTTCGAGTGAACATGAGATGAGTGATGATGGAAAATACGCCCTGGACACAAAGCATGGCATTGGCAGAGCCATGATTTTAGAGTACAAGTACACTGATGTACACATTGATCTGGTCTGTTATGGTTGGGATATAACATCCTTTATGTTTGTTTAGTAAGACAGTGGTATAATCAAGAAGAGAGAGAGAGAGAGAGAGAGAGAGAGAGAGAGAGAGGGAGAGAGAGAGGATTATTTTATTGTCAGACCTCTGGCCCATAACAACAGGAGTGAATATTCAGGCAGTTTGAATTCTCATGGATCCAATGATGGACTTAAACTCAGTTTTCTAGTGTTTAAAGCTTTAAAAACATAGGTGGACAATTTATCTATGGTGGACGCGTTCGTGCTAGCTAATAATAAGGAAAATTTTAACATTGATGGTTGTCTATGGTATGTTGGTGGAATAAGTTCATCAGAGAGAGAGAGAGAGAGAGAGAGAGAGAGAGAGAGAGAACTCAAAAACGTTATTTTACAAGGAGAGAGAGAGAGAGAGAGAGAGAGAGAGAGAGAGAGAGAGAGAGAGAGAGAGAGAGAGAGAGAGTTTCAAGAGAGAGAAGAGAGAGAGATTGTGAAAATGAGAACTTTATTTACAAGATGAGAAGAGAGAGAGGAGAGGAGAGAAGAGAGAGAGGAGAGAGAGAGAAAGAGAAAGACGAGTAAGAGAGAGATTGTACTAGTTACTGAGAGCTACATCAACATTCCCAGCAGAACAAATTAGTGGTCTACTTCTCTTGTCTTGATCTTGAGTACACTAACATGCAGTAACAAATGTAGTGTATGCTTTACAGGACCCAATCTTTGGTATAGCGTCAGCAGACAAGGGGGGAGCACTCAGTGTTATGTTTTAGGGGCAGTGAGAGATTTGTGTCTCAAAGTTTCGTAGTGTCTTACTAACTACTAGCACCGTTAGCTTAACGCCATTAGTAGTAAGACACTAGAAGACTTTGAGACACAAATCTCTCTCTCGATAGTTCTAAGTCGTTCCAGCTGATGGGAGTCCTGATAGTATCTGTAGACAGCAGTTTTTGTTGAATCTGCTCGATAAGTTTTTGATTGATTGATGATCGCTTATATATATATATATATATATATATATAGTATAGCGCTATTCTCCGCTCTCTTGAGCAGACTCACTGCGCTCGTGTGTGCTTCTACATGAGTGACTAGCTTTTTTTTTAGCGCGCTTTTGTTGTTGAGTATCCACCGAAGTGGTGTACTTAAGCGCTGGCATGGCTGGTGCCACATGAAGCTGCTGCTGTCTCGGCGCAAATTCTGTGTACACCATACAACCATACTCCATGTCGCTTCATGCAAAGGCACATGTATACGTAAGATGTAGTGTATGCATGTGCGTTTAGCTGTAACCTCCCACCTGCACTTTGGGAAAAATGACCGGGATCTTTTACATGCTACTGTGGTAACGGGGGTGGAATGGATACTGAAATTATAAGTCAGCACAGAAAGCCGACCCTGGAGAAGAAGATTCTCCCGCCGCTCCTGCAGGGATTTGAACCCGCAATCCTTCAATCTCGAGTCCGGTGCTCTAACCACTGAGCTATCCCCGCCCCCTGAATTGTATAACGCTGGCTTTTATTTAAAGGGGAGCCCAAGCCAGAGAAGCAGCCCGGTAAGTAAGTAAAGTTGGTGTTTTACGCCCAGTCAACCATTATGGTTACATCAGTGGGAAAGCTGCACAGGACCCTATCAGTTTATAAGAAACAATTATAGACACATGTATATCAGTGTTTAACTTTGTTGCTTGTAAATTTTGAAACTGTGGAACCAAGTGAGTAAGTGTTATTTTTGTGTGCTGTATCATTTCAGGAAAGGTTGCTGGACTTTCCTCTTGTCCATGTTGTCCTTGGCAACGAGGCGTGTGACCTAGATTCTGCGGTGTCTGCCATTGCCTACGCCTACTATCTCCATGAGGTAAGTTTGGTGTACTGTAACCGAATGCATCTGCACCTTGTGTTTGTGTTATTGTACTCAGTATGTCGCTCTGTCAATGTTCTTTCGTGTGTGGACGTCATTCAATTTTTTATGTATGAGTTTGGTGTATTGTAACCGAGTGCATCTGCACATTGTGTTTGTGTTATTGTACTCTGTATGTCGCTCTGTCAGTGTTCTTTCATGCGTGGATGTCATTCACTCTTTTACATGTATGTTTTACATGTTGTTATTTTGGACGTCACTGAAAGACATGGGAAAGCGATAAGTGATACCGACTGCCTCTCGTAGATACTATCAGAAGAGTAAACAGGAATATCTGGCTGTGGCTCATTTGTTGTTATCTACTTTCAACCTGCTACTTCCGTCGACCGTTTACATTATTATCAGTGAAAGTTTTGTTCCTGGAACTCCCAGTGCAAGACAACCCTGTTTACATTATCATCAGTGAAAGTTTTGTTCCTGGAACTCCCAGTGCAAGACAACCCTGTGTACATTATTATCAGTGAAAGTTTTGTTCCTGGAACTCCCAGTGCAAGACAACCCTGTTTACATTATTATTAGTGAAAGTTTTGTTCCTGGAACTCCCAGTGCAAGACAACCCTGTTTACATTATCATCAATGAAAGTTTTGTTCCTGGAACTCCCAGTGTAAGACAACCCGGTTTACATTATTATTAGTGAAAGTTTTGTTCCTGGAACTCCCAGTGCAAGACAACCAACCCTGTTTACATTATCATCAGTGAAAGTTTTGTTCCTGGAACTCCCAGTGTAAGACAACCCTGTTTACATTATCATCAGTGAAAGTTTTGTTCCTGGAACTCCCAGTGTAAGACAACCCTGTTTACATTATTATCAGTGAAAGTTTTGTTCCTGGAACTCCCAGTGTAAGACAACCCTGTTTACATTATCATCAGTGAAAGTTTTGTTCCTGGAACTCCCAGTGCAAGACAACCCTCACGAGAGAGCACCCCTCTTTAACTTTTAAAAGACCCCGTTTATTTCTGAAACCTTTCTTTTTGTGTTTCCATTGTAATGACCAAGAAGACCTCTCTCCTTAAGACAACTTTTTTCTTTCTTTTTGAAACTGTTTTCTTCTAGAAGTGACCAAGGAGACCCACCTCTTTTAATACAATTTAAAAAAATAATTCTGAACACTGTTCTCTTCTAGAAGTGACCAAGGAGCACACATTCCTGCCTTAAGACAGTTTTTTTTCTTTCTTTCTTTCCCTTTCTAAACACTGTTCTCTTCTGGAACTGACCAGGGAGCACCCCCCTCTTTTAAGACAACTTTTTTCTTCTTCCTGAAACTGTTCTCATCTAGAAGTAGAAGTGACCAAAGGAGACCCCTCCCCTTTTAAAACAACTTTTTTTTCTCTCTCCCTTTTTAAACACTGTTCTCTTCTGGATGTGATGTGTGATGAAGAGCACCCCCCCCTCCCCTTTTCCTCCCCCCCCCTTTAAGACAAGTTTTTCTGTTTTGTTTTTCACACTCTCTGGAAGTGTCCCCGAGGGGAGGCTGGGGATGTCGGATGTCACCACCCTGTCTGGAATCTCAGGGTTGTCATTTGATTTCCCTTTACTTTCTCCTCTTGTTTTTCTTTTTTTCCCTTTTTTCCCTAGTCCTCTTGCTCTTTCTGTCTGTCCATT
>JABMCL010003790.1:202500-207500 GCA_018857735.1 Alviniconcha marisindica
CTAAGACTGTAAGAGATGTAATCCTAGTTTTGCTTGAAGACGAGGAAGACCTGAGACTGTAAGAGATGTAATCCTGGTTTTGGACGAAGAAGGTCTAAGACTGTGAGAGAACCTGCTGTGCATGTGTACACAACTGTGAACTGCTCAGCAACTACATGCCGCTGCTGTTTTCTCCCTCCCCCAGACCTCCACCGCCCCTGTGGGCACGGCCTTCTTCCTCCCCCTGATGAACGTCCCTCGCGCTGACTTCCCCCTGCGCACGGAGGTCACCCACTTCCTGGGCAAGTTCGGCCTCACCCCCGCCCACCTCATCTTTATGGACGACCTTGACCTGGCTGCTGTCAAGGCCAAGACCGACCTGAAGGTGACCCTGGTGGACCACCACGTGCTGAGCGGTGCGCTGAAGGACCTGGAGGAGAACGTCGTGCAGGTTCTGGATCACCGGCCGCAGGATGGCCATCTGCCGGACAGGTGAGCTTAGTTCACTTCTGGTCTGTGTTCTCTTGGCGGCAATATCCACTTCTAGCCCCTAGCCCCGTCAGTTTGCTGTCCTCAAATGGTTTGAGGATGTGTGTGTGTGCATGTGCTTGTGTATAGCACTGGCATAGTACAGAATGAACTGATATGTGTATATGCCAACATAGTGCATAATTCAGGTTCATTCCATCCACAAATGCACATGCATGCACGCACACACACACACACACATTCTCATACCATTTGAGGACAGCGAACCGACGGGGCTAAAAGTGGACATTGCCCTCTTGGCTGGGCTGGTTTCTTGAGCGGTGATCATGCCAGACATTTTTTCGAACCTGGTGTGACATCTGCAAAGCGGTGAAAGTGGTTCACAGAAACTGGTCAGACAGTAGCTGTTTATGGTTTACCGGTCAGATGCATTGCTGTCTGTAGAGAATCGTGCTACTACTAGAGTTCTGCCAGCAAATGCCTTGGTCCCTTCCCCATCTAGAACATGCACACACACACACACATGCACATGCATGCATGCGCATGCCCAGGCACACACACACACACAAAGTCACACACACACACACACACACACACACATGCACACATGCACACACACACACACACATGCACACGCATGCACGCGCATGCCCAGGCACACACACACACACAAAGTCACACACACACACACACACACACACACATGCACACGCATGCACGCGCATGCACGCGCATGCCCAGGCACACACACACACACAAAGTCACACTCACACACACACACACACACACACACACACACACACACACACACACACACACACACACACACATGCACACACACACACACACACATGCACTCTCTCTCTCTGTCTGTCTGTCTGTCTGTCTGTCCGTCTGTTTGTCTCTGTCTGTCTGTCTCTCTGTCTCTGTCTCTCTCTCTGCTGCATTAATTTAAAACCACCAGTCAAGCACAGTAACCAGTCAAGCACAGTAACAGCTTGCAGATTTTTGTTTATAATACGCTGAGCTTAACCAGTAAAATACCAGACATTACCAGTTAACATGAACCCAGCCGGGTGGTTGGCTAGTTTGTCTTTGTCTTCTTCCATTAGGAATACAACTGCCAACCATTGTAATTTTGTTTATTTTGCTACTACTACTACTGCTACTATGGGGAGTGGGGATAGCTCAGTGGTTAGAGCACTGGACTCGCGATTGAAAGGCCGTGGGTTCAAGTCCCGGCAGGAGAATTTTCTTCTCCAGCGTCAACTTTCTGTGCTGACTCTTATTTTGGTATCCGTTCCACCCCCCGTGTTACCGCAGTAGGATGTAAAAGATCCCGGTCTTTCTGCCAAAAGTGCAGGTGGCAGGTTACAGCTAAACACACATGCTCCTTACATGCGTAGCTTTGCATGAAGTTACATGGTGCATGGTTGTATGGTGCATACAGAACGTGCTGAGACAGTTTCATGCGGCACCAACCACTCCAGCACCGTAAATACACCACTTTGGTGGATAATCAAAAGCAAACTAAAAAAAGCTATTCACTCACGCAGAATCACATCAGAGTTCAGGAGCTGTGTGAAAGTCGCGGTGGATGTCCAGGGCTCCCGTCCCTATTAAACCTACGGTTTCTGTGGACATAAAGCAACACTGAACAACAACAATGTAGAATCACATGCGAGTACAGTGAGTCTGCCTGAGAGCGGAGAACAGCGCTGTATGAAAACGACCAACAACAACAACGTAGAATCACATGCGAGTACAGTGAGTCTGCCTGAGAGCAGGAGAACAGCGCTATATGAAAACGACCAACAACAACAACTGCTGAGAGCGGAGAATAGCGCTATATGAAAACGACCAACAACAACAACTAGAATCACATGCGAGTACAGTGAGTCTGCCTGAGAGCGGAGAACAGCGCTATATGAAAACGACCAACAACAACAACGTAGAATCACATGCGAGTGCAGTGAGTCTGCCTGAGAGCGGAGAACAGCGCTATATGAAAACGACCAACAACAACAACTGCCTGAGAGCGGAGAATAGCGCTATATGAAAACGACCAACAACAACAACGTAGAATCACATGCGAGTACAGTGAGTCTGCCTGAGAGCGGAGGACAGCGCTATGTGAAAACGACCAACAACAACAACTACTACCGGCGAAAATTGGGAAAGCTCTGCAAAAGCGACCCGTGGCATCAAAGCCCCGACTGTCCTCTTTTGCTGAGCTGCAAATATTGGTCGAGCTCTACAGAAACATGTGAAAAACACAGAGTTGAATTGTTGCTGCCGATCTGCTTCCTGTTTTGTTTGCAGAGCTCTGCAAAAAGTGCATGTTTTTTTGTTTTTGTTTTTTTTGCAGCGCTGTCACAGACTTGCAGAGCGCTGCCAGCATGCGCTTTGCTGCGATAAATTTGTTCATTTGCAGCTCGCATGTATTTTTAGCACGAGAAGCAGGCATCTGTGGTAGAAATCCGAATGCAAAACCCTAGAAGACAATAATGGATGGCTCTTAAAGAGAGAGAGAGAGTGTGTGAGGTGTGTGTGTGTGTGTGTGTGTGTGTGTGTGTGTGTGTGTGTGTGTGTGTGGTGCAAATCTTTCTGTGAGGACTTTCTCACAGAAAGATTTGTGATGGTGCTTTACCTTTCAATCATGGGAGATTTCAGGCCATTTCATGCCACCCCTTTGTCATGTGAGCATGGTGGTGGTTCGGCTCTGTTTCACCCTCCGTCCGGCTATTCAGGCCATAAGGACAGTGGTGAGTTTTGAGATCCTGAGACTCTGTGTGACAGGCAGGGACCTTCCAGGCTGAGTCTCGTCTCATCTGTTTGCTGTGGTTGGTTGTCTTTGGCGCCAGGGCTGGCAGAATTTGGGCACACACTCTGATGCATGTAGACACAGGCACAGACACCGACAGATGCACGTGCATGCATGCATGTGCTCACGCACGCATGCAAGCACGCTTGCCTGTGCACGCGCGCACACACACACACACACACACACATGATAAATGCACACACACACACACACACATACATGATAAACGCACACACACACACACACACATACATGATAAACGCACACACACACACACATACATGATAAACGCACACACACACACACACACACACACACACAGAGAGAGAGAGAGAGAGAGAGAGAGAGAGAGAGAGAGAGAGAGAGAGAAGAAATGAAACAAAAAGAAAAAGCTACTAAAAGAGAAACAACCAAAACAGTAAAAGGCCTCTGACTGATCTCTTGGCGGGGAGCAACAGTTGTCAAAGTGAATCGGAAGGAGAGTGGCGGAGAAAGGTGATCAGCAGCCATATGTTACCATTCACTTCAATGCTGGGGTGGGGTGGGGTGGGGTGGGGTGGGAGATTGTATTGGAAGTAGGATGCAGGAGGGGGGTGAATGACGAGGATGAATGAGGAGAGGAGAATGGGGACGAAAGATAAGAACAGAACACAAGAGATGTTGGTGGTGGGGGGGGGGGGGCTGCTGATTGTATTGGAAGTAAGATGGGGGGGACGAGGATGAATGACAAGAGGAGAATGGGGATGGAAGATAAGAACAGAACACAAGAGATGTTGGCGGGGAGGGGGCTGCTGATTGTATTGGAAGTAAGATGCGGGAGGGGGATGTTCGAGGAGAGGAGGATGGGGACAAAAAATAAGAACAGAGGTAGATGGGCAAGAGATGTAAGAGTGGGATGAAGATGAAAGGTGGGATGATGGATAAAGATAAGAGCAAGATAGGGATGAGATCTAAGAGTGGGATGAAGATGAAAGGTGGGATGAAGGATAAGACCTAGATGGAGATGAGATGAAAGGTAGGATGAAGGATAAGACCTAGACGGAGATGAGATGTAAGAGTGGGATGAGGATAAAAGGTGGGATGAAGGATAAGACCTAGAGGGAGATGAGATGAAAGGTGGGATGAAGGATAAGACCTAGAGGGAGATGAGATGAAAGGTGGGATGAAGGATAAGACCTAGACAGAGATGAGATGTAAGAGTGGGATGAGGATAAAAGGTGGGATGAAGGATAAGACCTAGAGGGAGATGAGATGAAAGGTGGGATGAAGGATAAGACCTAGAGGGAGATGAGATGAAAGGTGGGATGAAGGATAAGACCTAGAGGGAGATGAGATGAAAGATGGGATGAAGGATAAGACCTAGACGGAGATGAGATGTAAGAGTGGGATGAGGATAAAAGGTGGGATGAAGGATAAGACCTAGAGGGAGATGAGATGAAAGGTGGGATGAAGGATAAGACCAGGACGGAGATGAGATGAAAGGTGGGATGAAGGATAAGACCTAGAGGGAGATGAGATGAAAGGTGGGATGAAGGATAAGACCTAGACGGAGATGAGATGTAAGAGTGGGATGAGGATAAAAGGTGGGATGAAGGATAAGACCTAGAGGGAGATGAGATATAAAGACGGAGCTGAGATGAAAGGTGGGATGAAGGATAAGACCTAGATGGAGATGAGATATAAAGATGGAGATGAGATGAAAGGTGGG
>JABMCL010003790.1:210000-222500 GCA_018857735.1 Alviniconcha marisindica
ACGCACATACAGAGACTCGCACACGCATGCACTCGCTCACGCACACACACACACACACACACACACACACACACACACCAGTCGCATATCAGGGCAATCAGGATAATATAACAGTATAATATAAGAAAATAATACGAAAAACAACAATACCCCAAAATAAGGGGAAAAAAATATAGTTAATTGTGTGCTTTGCTTGCTACAAGTAGCAGCTTTTGGTACTGACACCTCATTGAGATCCCCCATGCATCTACATTCTGTCGCTTGCACCCCACTCATGGCGCTTGAAAAAGAGAAGAGGCTAGGTACTAGCAAAGAAATATCCAAAAAAACAAACAAACGAACAAAAAAGACCCCCCAAAAGAATTACAAAAACAACAACCTATAAAATGAGAAAAAACAACTGTGAATTGTGTGTTTTTTGTGCTTCAAGTAGCAAATTTTGCTATCACCAGTAAACATCCCCTGCACCTCATTTGCATCCCCCCCCCCCCGCCCCCCCCTTCCCCCCCCCCCCACCTCCCAAATGAAAGGGCTTTGCAATGCGCAAAGCAAATTGTGATAATCCCAAGCAAAACTACATGCTGTCATTGCATCCTGTGCGCCTCCATCACACCCCCCCCCCCCCCCCCTTCCCCCACTCACTCCAAACCAAAACAACTATGAAAAAACAAAAACAACAAATAAACAACCAAAAAACAACAACAAATAAACAAACAAAAAACAACAAATAAACAAACAAAAACAACAAATAAACAAACAACAAGTAAAAAACAAAAAACAAACAACAAATAAACAAACAAAAAAACAAATAAACAAACAAAAAACAACAACAAATAAAAAAACAAAAAACAACAACAAATAAACAAAAACAAAAACAAATAAACAAACAAAAAACAACAAAAACAAATAAAACAACAACAACAACAAATAAAAACAACAACAACAACAACAACAACAACAAATAAACAAAAAACAACAACACCCAAACACCCTGTGAACTGTGTGCTTTGTATGCTGCAAAGACGTAAGTGCCCATCAGTGAGTGATACCCCCCAAGTATCTACATACTGTCATTTGCACCCCCTCACCCCCCCCCCTCCCCACCACCACAACCACCCCCTGCTTCCCACTAACACTCCTTAAACATCACCTCACCCCCCCTACCCCCCCCCCCCCCCCACCCTCCCCTCCCCCCTCCTCTCCCCCCCGCCTCCCCCCACAGCTCTCCTCCCCCCCCTTCACCCTCTCCCTCCCTACCCCCCCCCTCTTCCCCTCCTCTCTCCCCCCCTCCCCCCTCCCCAACCTCTCCCCCCTCCCCCCTCTCCCCCCCCCCCCCCTCCTCCCCCCCCACCACCACCTCCCTCCCCTCCCACCCCTGCCCCCCCTACCCCCCCTCCCCCCCCTCCACCACCCTCCCCACACCAACCCCCCTCCACCAACCTCCTCTCCCCCCCACCCTCTCCCCCTACCCCCCTCCCCTCCCCCCCCCAACCTCTGCCTCCTACCCCCCTCCTTCCCCCCCCCCCCTCTGTGCCCCCTACCCCCACACCCCCCCTCCAACCGCCTCCTCTGCCTCCCTGGGGCTGTTGTTGTGTGCACTATGTTTAGAAGTATTTGGGATTTCAAGCAGAAGTACCGACCCCAGTGAGGGGTGAGTGTCTGACTGTCTGGTGGACTAGCTGAGCCAATTAAGGATGGACCTCCGGGGCTTGCTTGGGTACCCTCCGTGTTGGTGTTCCTTTGGTGGGCGTGGGCGGGCTGGTGGTGCCACAGTTGTCAGAATGTTGGTTTAGGTTCGCCAGAATGTTGATTTAGGTTTAAAGGTCTGTTTCACCTCTTTGTTTATGAGAGTGGATGATGTGATAGTGATACATACATACATTATGTTCTGTGTTTCTGTCTGTCTGTCTGTCTGTCTGTCTGTCTGTCTTTTCACACACACACACACCACACACACACACCACACACACACACACACACACACAACAACACACACACACACACACACACACACATACACACACAACACACACACACACGCTCTCTCTCTGTCACAAAAACACACACACACGCAGACACACACGCACACATCCATCCTGTAAGAGAGAGGTACTTCTGTGTGTGTGTGTGTGTGTGTGTGTGTGTGTGTGTGTGTGTGTGTGTGTGTGTGTGTGTGTGTGTGTGTGTGTGTGTGTGTGTGTGTGTGTGTGTGTGTGTGTGTGTGTGTGACTGTGTGTGTGTGCATATACATGTGCGCACGCAATCTTGTGTGTGCATGTTTTGCCATGCTTTGTATGAATGTGTTTGTTAATTTTTGTATGTTTGCTTGTTTATATGCCATTGATTTGTATAGTTATGGGTATGTGCGCATGATATGTTTTTCTTTAAGTTGCAAAGGGCTTTGAGTCTGCAGATGCGCTCTGTAAGTTCCCTATTATTATTATTAGTGGTAAGCTGGTAAACGAAAGGACCACAGTTCGATTCCGCTTTAGCTTTGGCTCTCCCCTCTCTTCATTTTATTTGTGCATACGCGTGTGAGTAATCAGTATGTGTGTGGGTGAGTGAGTTCAAGCTTGCGTAGGTTAGCTTGAGTGTATGCATGTGTGTGTGCATATACGTGTGTGTGTGTGTGTGTGTGTGTGTGTGTGTGTGTGTGTACATGTGTGTGTGTGTGTGTGTGTGTGTGTGTGTGTGTGTGTGTGTGTGTGTGTGTGACTGTGTGTGTTTGTGTTTGTGTGTACAGTGTGTGTGTGTGTGTGTGTGTGTGTGTGCATGTGTGTGTGCGTGCGTGCGTGTGTGCGTGCATGTGCGTGTGTGTGTCGTGTGGAGAGAATCTTTGTTGGAATGTTTTGATGGTTTATGATTGTTCATGCTCATAACAACTCCCCCCCCCCCCTTCCCACCTTTCCCCCCTGTTTGCCCTAGGCAGATGGCTTCCAATAAACCCTTCATTATTCATTGGTTTATTCTCCTCTCTCTTCAAAAGTTGTGGTTTGTGGGGCCACACTCTGTGGTGTTTTGCCCTCAACGATCAATGAAACATTATTATGCTCTCATCACCACCATCTTAAATGGGAGTCATTTGGGTGGAAGGAGTGGATGTAAGTAAGTAACAGGGCTTAACGTCAGCGGAAAAATAGGCTTAAGGGGGGGGGGGGGGGGGGGGGGGGGGGGGGGGGGAGGGGAGGAGATTATAGCTTTCACTAACACCATGACCTTGCTAAAAGGGCAGCAGTGAAACCAAGTTCTTAACTGTGAGGGACAAAGTCACAGGACAGTGTCCACAGACCACAACCCGTTTGAAGAAAAAGGAGAGCCGAAGCAGATTTGAACTGAGGTCCCTCGGCTTACCAGCCTACCGCCGTACCTCCTGAGACCTCCATTCTGCCAGTACCTCTTCAGAGACAACTTAGCATTAACCCCTTCACTGCCCCAGCCTGTAAAACTTCCGGGCTGAATGACGCACGAATGCGACTGCAAACAATATATTTTCCGGTCCTATAACATCTATTTTCAGTGCTGTGCATTTTGATGGAGATCCTTTCACATGCCGGTGCCAAACAGGAGACAAAAAGGCTTAAAGGTTTCAAATTTTGCACTTCTACTGGGCGTTTTCAAGTGATGTCATGGCAGTGAAGGGGTTAATCCAGTTTAACCAGTGAAGGAGAGGATGGATGGGGGAGGGGAGGGGAGGGGTGTGTGTGGGGGTGTCTTTCTGGGGCGCTGTTTGTTACTGTGGGAGACAATGGGACCACCACCACCCCACCTTTATGACTGCACTTTCATTGCCTGTCTCAACCCAGCTTTGGCTGAAGGCCATTGTGGCATTGGGCCGTTAAGGAATACCTGTACCTGTAAAAAGGGAGAGAGAGAAAAAAAAAAGAATTTTTTTTAGAGCTCAGGAGCTGTGTGAAAGTCGAGGTGGACGTCCTGGGCTCCCGTCCCTAATAAACCTACAGTTTCTGTGGACGTAAAGCAACACTTCAACAACAAACAATTTTTTATTATTTATTTTTTTATTATTATTTTCAGTGGGTGGAGATCAGACATTTCTGTCATGACCAACGCATTGCAGCCATTCTCAGTAATGGACTGATTATTTTTTTTATTAGTCAATTTGTGTGTAGTTACAACTTCCTTTTCCACCTGCTCTCTCACTCCCTTGTTCTCTTCCCCCCCCCCCCCCCCTTTTTCTGTTTCCATTCATCAACTTTCTCTCTCTTCCTACATAGTGCTTCTAGTTGATGTACCTGTATGTTCTCTCTCTGTTTCTGTCTGTGTGTCTGTGTGTTTGTCTCTCTCTCCATTCATCCTCCTGCTGTCTCTTCCAAGATAGTGCGTTTAGTTGACGTACCTGTATGTTCTGTGTGTGTGTGTGTGTGTTGGGGAGGGGGTGTGGGGGGGGGGGGGGGTGATGGTCTCTTTGTCTGTCTCTGTCTGTCTCTCCAGTCATCCTGTTGCTGTCCCTAGATAGTAGTGCTTCTAGCTGATGTACCTGTAAGTTATCTGTCTGTCTGTCTGTCTGTCTATTTCACTCCATTCATCCTCTAGCCAGTTTACCCCTCTGTTTCTGTCTGTCGGTCTGTCTGTCGGTCAGTCAGTTTGTCCGTCTCTCTGTCCCTGATCTAACCACTGAGTGGGGATAGCTCAGTGGTTAGAGTGCCAGACTCATGATTGAAAGGTTGCGGGTTCAAATCCCTGCAGGAGCGGCAGGAGAATTTTCTTCTCCAAGGTCTACTTTCTGTGTTGACTCTTATTTCGGTATCCTGTGTTACCGCAGTGGACGTAAAAGATCCCGGTCATTCTGCCCAAAGTGCGGGTGGTGTGTTACAGCTAAACACGCATACACCTTACATATGTGGCTTTGCTTGAAGTGACATGGTGCATGGTTGTATGGTGTACACAGAACTTGCGCCGGGATGGCAGCAGTTTCATGTGGCACCAACCATGCCAGCGCTGTAAGTACACCATTGGATATTCAAAAATATGCTATATTCACTCATGTAGAATCACATGCGAGTGCAGTGAGTCTGCTCGAGAGCGGAGAATAGCGGTATATAAAAGCAATCATCATCATCATCATTCATCTGCATGCTGTCTCTTCCCAGATATTACTTTTAGCTGATGTACCTATATATTCTCTCTCTCTCTGTGTCTCTGTCTCGCTCTCTTTGTTTGTCTGTGTCTGTGTGTCTGTCTCTCTCTCCATTCAGCCTGTTGCTCTGTCTGCCTAGATAGTGCTTCTAGTTGATGCACCTGTAAGTTATCTCTCTCTCTGTATCTCGCTGTGTCACTGTGTTTGCGCACGCGCACGCGTGTGTGTGTGTGTGTGTCTGTCTCTGTCTGTCTCCATTCAGCCTGTTGCTCTGCCTAGATAGTGCTTCTAGTTGATGTACCTGTAAGTTATCCCTCTCTCCCTCACTGTCTGTGTCTCTCTGTCTCTGTCTCTCTCTGTCTCTCTTTCTCTCTCCATTCATCCTGTTGCTCTCTCTGCCTAGATAGTGCTTCTAGTTGATGTACCTGTAAGTTATCTCTTTCTCCCTCTCTGTCTGTGTCTCTCTGTCTCTGTCTCTCACTCTCTGTCTCTCTCTGTCTCTGTCTCTCTCCATTCATCCTGTTGATCTCTCTGCCTAGATAGTGCTTCTAGTTGACATACCTGTAAGTTATCTCTCTCTCCATCTCTGTCTGTGTCTCTCTGTCTCTGTCTGTCTCCCTCTCTCTGTGTCTCTGTCTCTCTCTCTCTCTGTCTCTCTCTCCATTCATCCTGTTGCTCTCTCTGCCTAGATAGTGTTTCTAGTTGACGTACCTGTAAGTTATCTCTCTCTCCCTCTCTGTCTCTGTCTCTCTGTCTCTGTCTCTCTCTGTCTCTGTCTCTCTCCATTCATCCTATTGCTCTGTCTGCCTAGATAGTGTTTCTAGTTGATGTACCTGTAAGTTATCTCTCTCTCCATCTCTGTCTGTGTCTGTGTCTCTGTCTGTCTCTAACTCTCTCTGTCTCTCTCTCTCCATTCATCCTGTTGCTCTCTCTGTCTAGATAGTGCTTCTAGTTGACGTACCTGTAAGTTATCTCTCTCTCCGTCTCTGTCTCTCTGCCTCTCTCTGTCTCTGTCTCTCTCCATTCATCCCGGTGAAATTCCTGCTCCGACTGCACAATTCCTGCTCCGACTGCACAATTCCCGCACAATTCCTGCTCCGACTGCGCAATTCCCACACAGTTCCTGCTCTGACTGCACAATTCCCACACAATTCCTGCTCCGACAGCACAATTCCCACTCCGACTGCACAATTCCCACACAGTTCTTGCTCCGACTGCACAATTCCCGCTCCGACTGCACAATTCCCATACAATTCCTGCTCCGACTGAACAATTCCCACTCCGACTGCACAATTCCCACACAATTCCTGCTCCAACTGCACAATTCCCGCACAATTCCCACTCTGACTGCACAGTGTGTGCTTATCCCACTTGTGTGATGGTCCGACAATTCCTCTTGTTGTTGGAAGAGTGTTGGTCATTAATGTGGAGGTGACTGTTTTTGGTGTTAATGGTGTCATATTGATTAATACCGATATCTGTGCTACTGGAGTATTGGTGGCTGTTGTGTGTGTGTGTGTGTGTGTGTGTGTGTGTGTGTGTGTGTGTGTGTGTGTGTGTGTGTGTGTGTGTGTGTGTGTGTGTGTGTGTGTGTGTGTGTGTGTGTCTTGCAAAAATGTGTGCAGATGTGTGTGATGTATTTGTCTGAATGGTCTCTCTCATGGAACCAAACTGAAAGTGAAATACACACACACACACACATCTCATGTGCCTACACACACACACACACACACACACACACACACCACACACGGACCACACGCACACCACCACGCACACACACACCACCCACATCCTGCACACACACACACATCACACCACACACACAACACACACACACACACACACACACACACACACACACACAACACTACACACACACCACACACACACACAGACACACACACACACACACACACACACACAACACACACACACACAGACACACACACACACACACACACACACACACACACACACACACACACACACACACCACACACACACACACACACTTACTACCCACACCCTGAACACACCACACACCCTGAACACCACACACACACACAGCACACACACACACACACACACCACACACACGATGAAGACAACAACAGACACCGACGACAGCACAGTGACACACAGACAGCATACACACACAAGGTAAAACACACAGGGGACAGGACATGAACGACACACAGTAGAACAAGAAAGCAATGGACAAAACAGGGGAGAGGGGTGGGATAAGGTGAAGGTAATGGGGGAATGGGAGAGGGGGAGAGGTGGGATAAGATGAAGGTAATGGGGTAGGGAGATGAAGGGAGATGGGTGGATAAGGGGGGGAAGGGAGATGAGGGGAGAGGGGTGGGATAAGGATGAAGGTAATGGGGGAATGGGAGATGAGGGGAGAGGGGTGGGATAAGGATGAAGGTAATGGGGGAATGGGAGATGAGGGGAGAGGGGTGGGATAAGGATGAAGGTAATGGGGGGTGAGGGAGATGAAGGGAGAAGGGTGGTATAAGGGTGGGGTAGGGATGAGAGGGTAGGTGGGGGGTGGTGGGTAGGGAGGGCAGGGCATGTGTGGTCGGGTAGGTGGAGGGTGGGGAGGGGTAGGGGGGTGGTCTCTCTGTCTCTCCCTCTCTCTCCCCCCCTCTCTCTCTCTTGCTCTGTCTCGCTGTCTCCCTCTCTCTCTCTCTCTCTCTCGCTCTGTCTCTCTGTCTCTCCCCCTCTCTCTCTCTCCCCCTCTCTCTTGCTCTGTCTCTCTGTCTCCCTCTCTCTCTCTCTCTCTCTCGCTCTGTCTCTCTCTCTCTCTCCCTAGGGAGGGGAGAGCAAGTGGGGGTTGAGTGGGTGGAAAAAGTCCAGGGGCAGTGGTCTCCTTTCTTTTTGATGTGATCCTTTGAGGTGGTCTGAATCAATAGCCAGCGCCCTGGGTCCATTAGTGCCGGCAATCTGTGAATTAGTCTCCGCTCTTTGCCCTCCACCTCCCTGCTCTTTTGACCCATCTCAGGGTTTTTTCCCCTTCCTCCCCCCCCCCACCCCCCCCCATCTCTGTGATCACCCAAACAAGCAGGCAAACAAAGCCCCCCCCCTGCCCCCCACCCTCCACCACTCCCTGTCCACCTCTCTGTGTCTCCCACTCTTTCTCCAGTTTTTCTGTCTCTCGGCCTCTTTCCCTTTCTCCGTCTGTGTCTCTGTGCCTGTCACTCTCTCTCTCTCTCTCTCTCTCTCTCTCTCTCCCTCTCTCCCTCTCCCTCCCTCCCACTCTCTCTCCCTCCCTCCCTCTCTCTCTCCCTCCCTCCCTCCCTCTCTCTGTATATTGTTTATCATGTTTAAACATTAATCGAGTTTGTAAAGTTTTGTTGTTTTTTGTTTTTTGTTTTCATATAATTGTTTCTCCATGTTTCACTTATTCAGTAGTTTAGCAAGGACTAGTTGTTAGACAGGTCTAAATGAACCTAAACTACAATCCTTGGAAAATAAAGTTTTCGAGTTCGAGTTGGAGTTCTCCCTCCCTCACTCCCTCCTCCTCCCTCTCTCTCTCTCTCTCCTCTCCTCTCTCTCTCCCTCTCTCTCTCCCTCCCTCACTCCCTCTCTCTCTCCCTCCCTCCACTTCTGGGTTTCTCTATCTGCCTGTCTGGTGTCTGTCTCCCTTTGTCTGTCTGTCTGTCTGTCTGTCTGTCTCTGTGTGGGTCTCGGACTGCCTCTTTGCCTGTTTCTTTCTGTCTGTCTCTGGGCATTTGCAACTGTCTGTTGCTTTCTCTCTCTGTCTCTTGCTTTCTCCCTCTCTCACTCACGCTCTCTCTCTCTCTCTCTCTCTCTCTCTCTGTGTCTGTGTCACACACTTGCATATATTAAAAAATGCGCTATGAAAAGCTAGTCACTCGTGTAGAATTACATGCAAGCGCAGTGAGTCTGCTCGAGAGTGGAGAATAGCGCTATATTATTAAAGCTGTCATTGTGTCAACAACAGCTTACTCTTGATCCCTCTCTCTCTTTCTCTCTCTCTCCGTTACTCTGTCTCTCTCTCTCTCTCTCTGTCATCCTGTCTCTCTCTCTCTCTCCCTGTCACCGTCTCTGTCCCACTTTCTCCCTCTCTCTGTCACACTTTGTCTCTCTCTCTCTCTGTGTGTCTGTCACTGTCCTTCTCTCTGTCACACTGCCACTCTCACTTACTCTTTGTCTTTGTCCCTTTGTCCATCTCTATCTTGCTCTCTCTCTCTCTCTCTCTTTGCTCTGTCTCTCTGTCTTAGTCTCTGTCTCTGTCTCTCACTCTGTCTCTCTCTCTCTCCCTCTCTCTCTCTCTCATTGTGTCTCTCTCTCTCTCCCTCTGTCTCCTCCCCGCCCTCTTCTCCCCCTGTCTCTCCTCCCCCCTCCCCCTCTCTCTCTCTCTCGCTCTGTCTCTCTGTGTGTTGTTCGCTCTCATTTCCTCTCCTGTCCATGTGGAATTGCTTGCAACATGCGGATGCCACTCAATATAGAACGGATGATCCCTAGCCAGTATAGTCTTGGTCATTGATTTTTTTTCGCTACAGCAGATACATAGTCTCTGATCTTAGTTAATTGTGACTGCTTCTGTCAGCTAAGGTTGGGGGACAGGGTAGAGGTTGGATCTGACTCCGTAGTATCCGTGCGCTGTTTTAGAGGATGTTGGGGATTTGGGTTGGAAGGGGGTTACTTCACGTTAAATGAAGAAAATGAATGTTTGCTGTGGGTAGTGATATATATATATATTTTTTTGTCTTGTTTAAAAAAAAGTTTTATCTGTTTATTCATTGGGAGCAGGGGTGGGTGGGGTCTGTCTGTTTGAAACTTGGTCTGTTATCTCCCTCTTTCAGTATGTGTGTGTGTGAGTGTTGTGTGTGTGTGTGTGTGTGTGTGTGTGTTGTGTGTGTGTGTGTGTGTAAGTAGATGTGCGTGTGTGTGTGTGTGTGTGTGTGTGTGTGTGTGTGTAAGTAGTTGTGTGTGTGTGTGAGAAACAGAGAGTGCTGGGATATATTGATGTATCCCCCCTCCCCCCCGCATTCATTTATGTCGTAGCAAAGTTGATCAGTATTTCTTCAAACTGCACCAAGGACATTTTGACTAGATGTTTTTCTCTCTCTCTCTCTGATTTGTGCCTAAACTTTTATTCTTGCGTAAAGTTCAATCAGTCAATCAATCAGTCAATCAGTCTCGCTCTCTCTATCTCTGTCCTTTGGTAGTTTTTAGCTTGTGAGAGCTTACATCATCATGTATGCACTGTGTGTATCTGGCACTGTGAACACGCAAGGTTTTGTGTGGAAGTTTTTTATGTGCTATGTATAAATTTTCATTCATTCATTTTTTCATTTTCTCTCTCTCTCTCTCTTGTTTTTTGTTGTTGCGTTATTTGCACACCACTTCCTGTGACCCAGTACGTCAGCCTGGAACTGTATAGTGTTACAAAACAATCCAACAATCAGCAGTTCAACTAGTAACACCCCCCCCCCCCCCCCCCACACACACACCACACACACACCTTCCCCACATCCAGCCCTTCCCACACAAGGCACCTACCACTTCCTTCATCTCAAGACAAGCAGCTACTCCACTGTTACCCTTCCCCCCCCCCCCCCACCCCCACCCCCACCCCACCCCCACACACACCCCCACACACACCTTCCCCACATCCAGCCATTCCCCACAAGGCACCTACCCCTTCCTTCATTTGAAGACGAGCAGCTACTCCACTGTTACCCCCCCACACACACACACACCTTCCCCACATCCAGCCATTCCCCACAAGGCTCCGTACCCCTTCCTTCATCTGAAGACAAGCAGCTACTCCACTGTTACCCCCCCTCCACCCCCCCTCCACCCCCCTCCACGCCCCCCTCCAACCCCCCTCCAACCCCCTCCAACCTCCCCCCTCCAACCCCCAACACACCTTCCCCACATCCAGCCATTCCCCACAAGGCACTGTACCCCTTCCTTCATCTCAAGACCAGCAGCTACTCACTGTTACCCCCCCCTTCACCCCCCACTCCCCACCACCACCATTTTTTTCAAAACTATACTCCACCCTCAGGGCTGTAACAGGGCTGTTGCAGGATGAACATGTTCACACCGTATGCAAATCGACCACAGCGACATCGCCACCATCCTCCTCCTCCTTCTTCTCCTTGCCACCACCACCACCATCATCATCATCATCATCATCATCATTGTCGTCATCATTATCATCATCGTCATCATTATGGAGCTGCATCTGTGTGCAGGTGCGACAGCAAACTGGAGCTGGTGGGGTCGTGTGCCACGCTGGTGTCGGAGGTTCTGCTGGCCGATGACACCTTCACCATGGATGCCGTCACAGCCTCCTTGCTGCATGGTGCGTGGGGGGTGTGGGGGTGTGAGGGGCTGTGGGTGTGTGAGGGGGTATGTGGGTGTGGGTGTGTAAGTATGGGTGTGGAGGTATGGGTGTGTGAGGGGGTATAGGTGTGGGTGTGTGAGGAGGTGTGTGTGTGTGTGTGTGTGTGTGAGTGGGTATGGGTGTGGAGGTGTGGGGGTGTGAGGGGCTGGGGGTGTGAGGGGGTATGTGGGTGTGGAGGTATGGGTGTGGAGGTATGGGTGTGTGAGGGGGTATAGGTGTGGGCGTGTGAGGGTGTGTGTGTGTGTGAGTGGGTATTGGTGTGGGTGTGTGAGAGGGTATGGGTGTGGAGGTGTGGGTTTGAGGGGCTGTGGGTGTGGTGGTGTGGGTGTGTGAGGGGGTATGGGTGTGGTGTGAGGGGGTATGGGTGTGGAGGTGTGAGGGTGTGTGGGTGTGGAGGTGTGGGTGTGTGAGTAAGTATGGGTGTGGAGGTGTGGGTGTGTGATGGGGTATGGGTGTGGAGGTGGGTGTAGAGGTGGTGGTGTGAAGGTGAAGAGGTTGTGTGTGTGTGTGTGTGTGTGTGTGTGTGTGTGTGTGTGTGTGTGTGTGTGTATGTGTGTGTGTGAGAGAGAGAGCTCACATGCGCACGTGCCACAAAGAAGACGTAAAATATAGGTAAGCTTGCATTTGAAGTGTGGATACACAATCACTGCAAGCAAATGCTGAACATTCCCTGAAAACTGGCAGACGAGCCTCAGAAAGAGGAATAAAACACGCTGACATGACCCGACGGCGCCGCAGTCACCGTGTAGCACTTAGCCCTTCCGTTTACAGAGTTGTGCACTTTTTAACTGCGTGCAGGCGCCATCATCACGGACACCATCAACTTCTCCCCGGCGGCAGGCAAGACGACGCCCAAAGACGTGGAAATCACAGGGTGCCTGGAGGAGGTGATGGGAGGGGGCGTGGACAGGGAGGCCATCTTCCAGGACATCAAGCAGGCCAAGTTCGACTTGTCAGGTAGTGGTGGTGATGATGATGATGATGATGATGATGATGATGATGATGATGATGATGATG
>JABMCL010003790.1:230000-247500 GCA_018857735.1 Alviniconcha marisindica
GTTATGATTCGACATGTACATGAATGAAAGCATCGAAAGCACTCACCGTGAGCGTGTCCGTTTTCAGGGGTCGAATTTCTGGCGCTTTTCACTTTCAAAAAATTATATTTCTCCAGCTGCTCCAGATTTGGAGCTCATATTGTTTCCACTGTGATACTGACCAATTATGAACGCACACACAAAGCAACAACAAGACAAAGTGTTTGAAACGGATTTTATTGACAGTCAAAAATCGGACCCCCCATTTGCACACCTTTTGGCACTAAGTCAGATACGTTCTTCAAGTTTGTGTGTGTTGGTTTCATGTGCCTCAGGTTTGTGTGTGTTGGTGTCATATGCCTGAGGTTTGTGTGTGTTGATGTCATATGCCTCAGGTTTGTGTGTTGGTTTCATGTGCCTCAGGTTTGTGTGTGTTGATGTCATATGCCTCAGGTTTGTGTGTTGGTTTCATGTGCCTCAGGTTTGTGTGTGTTGGTGTCATATGCCTCAGGTTTGTGTGTGTTGGTGTCATATCCTCAGGTTTGTGTGTTGGTTTCATGTGCCTCAGGTTTGTGTGTGTTGATGTCATATGCCTCAGGTTTGTGTGTTGGTTTCATGTGCCTCAGGTTTGTGTGTGTTGGTGTCACACGCAGACACACACACACACACAAACTTATAACTCTCTGTCTCTCTCTGTGTCTCTGCTGTTGAGACAGACCTGGAATGTCTATTTTATAATTATTTTATAAGAGAGGAGAGAGAGGGGAGGGGAGAGAGAGAGAGAGAGAGGAAGATCTACCCCTAACTGCTGGCTGGGTGAAGTTTAAAGGTAATGCCAGTTTAGGAAGCAGCCCCCCCCCCCCCCCCCCCCCCCCCCCCTTCCTCCCCACCCGAATCGGGCCAGATCGTATATGCTGGATTTGTCTTCCTGCATCCGATTTGGTTCCGCACTGCCAAAGAAGGCCTGGATCATGCTGTGTAAAACCAGCCAGGGTCATATCTGGGTGGCCTGGATCATGCTGTGCACAAGCAGCCAGGGTCATATCTGGGTGGCCTGGATCATGCTGTGCACAAGCAGCCAGGGTCATACCTGGGTGGCCTGGATCATGCTGTGCACAAGCAGCCAGGGTCATACCTGGGTGGCCTGGATCATGCTGTGCACAAGCAGCCAGGGTCATACCTGGGTGGCCTGGATCATGCTGTGCACAAGCAGCCAGGGTCATACCTGGGTGGCCTGGATCATGCTGTGCACAAGCAGCCAGGGTCATACCTGGGTGGCCTGGATCATGCTGTGCACAAGCAGCCAGGGTCATACCTGGGTGGCCTGGATCATGCTGTGCACAAGCAGCCAGGGTCATACCTGGGTGGCCTGGATCATGCTGTGCACAAGCAGCCAGGGTCATAGCTGGGTGGCCTGGATCATGCTGTGCACAAGCAGCCAGGGTCATACCTGGGTGGCCTGGATCATGCTGTGCACAAGCAGCCAGGGTCATAGCTGGGTGGCCTGGTCTAGTTGTGGCCGAGCGCATCTGGTCCTGATGCAAGCCGGTGTACAGGAATCATCGGGCCTGGTTTCTGACAGAATGCAGCCAAGGTGGGCACTGCTAGTTTCCCGCCTTCAGACTCGGTTGCCTTCTTCTGCAGATGGCCGGGATCATACTGAGCAGAAAGCGGCCCAGGTCTGATTCGGTTCTGGCTGACTGTGTCAGGTGTTGGCCAAACGGCTCCTGTCCGTCAGCAAGCCGGTGTGCTGAAATCGTCAGGCTCGCTTCTGGCCAGCGCTTCCGAGCCGAGCCGAACCGGATGGGACGTGAATGGGGTCCGGCAGGTTTAGCGGGTGAAAAAGATCAAAATCCGCAAGTTCTACCCATGAACGCCTGTGTTTGCTGTGACAGGTCCACCTGCCCAGCTTCAACAGCTCCGAGATGGTGGAGAAGATCCAGGAGAAGAAGGCGGCGCTGGGGTCGGTCAGCGGCAGCGAGGAGGCCAGCGACGCCCTCTCCCCGTTCACCCCCCAGAACAGCTACGTGGACACCGACTTTCCCGCCGCCTGCGCCCGCGAGACGCAGCTGCCCAGCTTCCACTCCTCCGACATGGTGGAGCGCATCCGGGAGAAGCGCTCGTCCATGGAGCGGGACCTGCTGGGCGGCGAGGGTGGGGGCGGGGAGGAGGGGGGCGGAGTGCAGCGACTCCCAGCTGCTGGAGGCGGGGGTGCAGAGCCCGTTCACCCCCCACAACAGCTACGTGGAGGGCAGCCTGGAGCGCTACGCCAGCGAAACCCTGCCCAGCCTCAACAACGCCGAGATCGCCGCCAGGATCAAGCAGCGGCAGGCGGAGCTGAGGGCGGCGGCGGAAGGGGGCGAGGGGTCGGGGGGGGCCCTGTCCCCGCCCCGGGGCCTTGCCAGCCCGCCGGCCTTGACCCTCAGCCCCGCCGCCCCCTACACCCCGCAGAACAGCTACAGGGAGGGTCACCTGGAGAGCCTCGGCTTCGACGCCCACCTGGCCGACCTGAACGAGGTGGCAGAGCGCCTGTCCCTGACCGGGTCGGAGAGCAGCGGGAGCCTGAGTGAGCCCAAGGCCATCCGGGCATCCAACCGAATGCACCTGCAGGGGGACACCCCACAGGAAGCGAAGGGCTTCTTCATCAGCGAAGCGGAGGAGGAGATGTCTCTTGGCCCCGAAGGGAGGGGCGGGGACTTTGAAGGCAGCGAGGTGAAAAGGAAAAGCGTGTTGTTCTCGCAGCTGCAGGACAATGAAGCCGAAGCCGCTGCCGCCGCCATGATGGAAAAGGCGATCCAGAAAATAGCTTACGAGCTGGCCAACGAGATGATCCAGAAAGCGCTGGAGACGTTTCCCTCGGCGTCCGTCAAAGATCTCGTCCCTACAGAACAGGAGGGTGCGGTTGGACGGTTCGTCAGCCATCCCAGCATCAGCGAGGATTCCTCCCCCACCATGGACGAGTCCGGCCAAGAGTCATCAAACCCTTTGTCTCCCGCCAGCCCCTTGTCTTCAGAGAAGCCTGAATTGTCCCCTGAAAGAGACCTGATTGGAAGCGCTTTAACATCCTCGTCCGAGTCGGAGAGGCTTGCCGCGGAACTCTCTCGACCCGTGGAAGCAAGCATGAAAACGTCGAGCTCCCTGGCAGACGAACTGGCGCAGGCCTTGGACAGGAGTCGTGCTGATGCAGACGCGGACAAACCGCCAGCGCAGCGGCCATCTTTGCTGGAGGGCACTGCTCCCAAAAGCGAAAGCTACGAGATTGAGACGGAGTACCTGAGTGACATGGACCCCATGCACTGCGTGCTCAGCCCCGATACCAACATCATTCAGACGGACGCCGGTAAAGAGGTGGTGGAGGGGGTCAGCTTCCGCAAAATCAGCGGCCAGGAATACCAGACAGTGCAGGTACAGGGCTCTGTGTGTGGGGGGGGGAATGGGGGGGGTGTGGGTGTGTGTGTGTGTGTGTGTGTGGGGGGGGTGTGTGTGTGTGTGTGGGGGGGGGGGGGTGGGTGTTTTGTGTGTGTGTGTGTGGTGGGGGGGGGGGTTGGTGTGTGTGTGGGGGGGGGGGGGGGTTGTGCGGGTGTGAGTGTGTGCGTGAGTGTGTGCATGTGTGTGTGTGTTTGTGTATGTGCATGCATACATACGGGTACATGTGTGCTTGCACATGTGTGTGTGCATGTGTGTGCATGCGTGTGTGTGCATGAGTGGGTGGACGGGTGTGAATCTGTCTTTGTGACTGTGAGAAAGAGAGATTGACTTAGTGAGTGAGTTTGTGAGGAGGGGGGGGGAGGGAGGAGAGAGAAGAGAGAAGAGAGAGAGGGAGGGAGGGAGGGAGGGAGGGAGGGAGGGAGGGAGGGAGGGAGGGAGGGAGAGAGAGAAGAGAGAGAGAGAGGGAGGGAGGGAGGAGGGAGGGAAGGGAGGAGGGAGGGAGGGAGAGGAGGGAGGGAGGGGGAGGGAGGGAGGGAGGGAGAGAGAGAGAGAGAGAGAGAGAGAGAGAGAGTGGGTTCTGTGCATTTTGGGGGTGCCGGGGTTGGGGGTGATATTAGCAATGATGCTTAGGCTGCTCTTACTAACAGCAGAACTGTGATGCAAAGACATGAACTGCCTATAGCATGTGTGTGCTTATGTGTATGTGTGTGTGTACGTGTGTGCATGGGGGGGGGGGGGGGGGGGGAGTGCGTGCGTGTGCGTGCGTGTGTGCGTGAGTATGTGTGTGGGTGAATGCATGTGTGTTTGTGTGTGTGGGTAAGTGCGTGTGTGTGTGTGTGTGTGTGTGTGTGTGTGTGTGTGTGTGTGTGTGAGTGTGTGTAATTTGTGAACATGCATAAAAAATATCTCATTTGTGTTGTGACTGTGTCCGTGTATACATGTGCATTCTGTCAGTTTTAGTGTTTGTATACATTGTGAGTGTGAAACCATGTGCACGTGCATGTCTTGTTCATTTGTTGTGTCACAATTTGTGCACGTGTATGTGGACATGCTTGTAAACACTTGTGATGTGTTCCCACTGCCAGGGAATGTTTGTTGTCTTTTTGTCAGTTATTTCAATGCTGCAGTTGGCAAGGTAAAAAAAAGAAAAAAAAAGGAAATCAGTTACTTAAAGCATGATCTAGACCTGTCAGGGTCAAGTGTGATTTGAGCAAGTTCGATTGTGTATAAATTTGTAAGGTGCTCATTAAGTTGGTAAAGTGCTGAAAACTGAAAACAGCGCTAGTGGCAGAGAACTTGCACTTTTCAAGGGGACTTAATCCCGCTGTTCTGCTGGTCCTTCAGGAGGACATCATGGAGCAGATTCGCCAGGAAGCCCGGGAACGTGAGATGGCCAAACGCCAACATTCGTCCGTGGCCGAAGAAGAAGACGATGACGTCAGCAGCGACGCTGGCGAAGCGGTTAGCAGTGGTTCAGCAAACCTGCCGTCAGACGCTAGAAAAACAATCGCCCCAGAGGCGGGCCTCAACCTGGACGACAGCCTGACGGGCAGTGACGGCAAGAAAATGATCCACGTCGTCCGCGACCGGGAGCTTTACGCCAGCACTCTGGAGAACGTGAGCACGGAGGAGTTTCCCGTCGAGAGGACTTTGCAGCCGTCCAACTCCTCCCACCCTCTCTTAGACTCCTCCCGTGACGATTCCCGAACAGTGGAGGACCCCGAGGAGCTGTCAGCGAAGAAGAAAATCCATGCTTCCGACTTTGAAGATTCCAGCCTCACGGAGGAGCACCACCAGTACGAGTCGTTTGCAGAAACGGGCAGCCTGGGACTGGCGGAGGAACGGAGGAGGTCAGAGAGTGTGCAGGGGGATGGCTCTACGGTGCACACCTGGTGTTGCCAGGACCATGTCCATGGCGTCCGACGTCAGTGTCACCGGCTCTCAGAGAGGGGTCAGTGGAGGGTTGACTGATTGATCGGCTGTTTTGGTTTGGTCAGTCTGTTGGCTGGTTGGGTTGGTTGGTTGGTATACATGTATACACACAGGGAACCTCGTCTTTTGCTTTTCTGAGAAATCTCAGCTGATGCAGTAGGTCTTCATGGTCGCCCATAAATATTATAAATGCATACTGAATTGTTATCAAAGAGAAGAAGAGAAAACTGATTTGTTTTGTTTTTTAAATTGAGGGAGTGGCGATACTAGATCGTCCGGCTGAAAGACTAGGCGCAATGCTGACGTGGGTTCAAATCCCTGTGGGGCACATATACCAGTTTAACACGTATACACTTTAAAAAAGTAATATATGATGACAAAATGTGTATCGCCCTGATATAACCACACTGGTTGACTGGGTGTAAAACACCAGTTTACTTACTTACCCTGTGTGCAGTCACATGCATCAGCATCTGTGCGCACATTGAAAATCCAAATTGTTTGGACACACGAAAATACTGCACACACCGATAGGTAAGGTGACCCAGAACCACAGATACTATAAAATAAATGATGGGATTTGTTAGATCCTGAGGTTCCTGTGCGAGAGTGATTGGCAGGATTTTGTGTTAAGGTCCACTCACTAACCAGGATTTTGTGTTAAGGTCCACGCACTAACCAGGATTTTGTGTTAAGGTCCACTTACTAACCAGGATTTTGTGTTAAGGTCCACTCACTAACCAGGATTTTGTGTTAAGGTCCACTCACTAACCAGGATTTTGTGTTAAGGTCCACTTACTAACCAGGATTTTGTGTTAAGGTCCACTTACTAACCAGGATTTTGTGTTAAGGTCCACTTACTAACCAGGATTTTGTGTTAAGGTCGACTTACTAACCAGGATTTTGTGTTAAGGTCCACTTACTAACCTTGCAACTAACCCTCTTTTAAAACCACTTTGCTTGATTCCACTGCCTGCGTACATCTTACGCATGTGTATCGTAAGCATATATATCAGGTGTGTATTTCAAAGGTTGGACGCCTGGTGTAGCATAGCTAGATCTACACTCTCTGCAGTGGATGTGTATGTGTGCTCTACACGCACTTCAGCGTATAAACCAGATTTTTTTTTGGGGGGGGGCGGCTGAGACTACGGGGACTTCTGTTTTGGGGCCACAGATGACCTAGTCACAAGACCATGCCTGTGGATGTGTTAGTTAATTTATTACTTTAAGATGTTTGAAAAATATAGATGCTGGGGGGGGGGGTTACAGACCTGAAGGTGGGTGTTGTTTGAAAAATTAGATGGGGGGGGGGGGGGGGGGAGTGGGGCCCTAATGGTGGAGTAGCTGCTCGTCTTCAGATGAAGGAAGGGGTACAGTGCCTTTTGGGGAAGGGTTGGATGGGTGGGGGGGGGGTTACGAGTTAAACTGCTGATTGTCTTGTTACACGGCACACTTACAGGCTGACATACTGGGTCACAGAAAGTGGAACAGTTCCAGGGCTGCTTTCTGGGGGAATTGGCGGACCTTTGGAGCGTTCTTTGAGGTGTTCTCCAGGCTGTGTTATAACTTAAGCTATGAGCGAGGGTTGGGTCTTTTGGGGATGAGTGGCAGGGCTGTTTACGTTCCGGTTGGCTGGCTGACCGTGTGTTGATGAACTGACTGACCGACTGGTGCACGCTTTCTCCTGCAGGTGGGACTGAAAGGGGCGGAGCTTTGTGAAGAATGGCAGACTGTCTGTGTGCTGATTGGCTGATTGTGTTTTGAGGACTGACTGACTGGAGCACGCTTACTCCTGCAGACTGAAAGGGCCAGATCTTCATGATGGGTGGCAGTACTGTCTGCATGCTGATTGGCTGATTGTGTTTTGAGGGACTGACTGACTGACGGGCACATGCTCACCCCTGCATGCGGGACTGGAAGGGGCGGAGCTTCATGATGAGTGGCAGCACGCTTACTTCTGCAGGTGGGACTGAAAGGGGCAGGAGCTTCATGATGAGTGGCAGTACTGTTTACATGCTGATTAGCTGACTGTTTTGATGAACTGACTGACAGGGGTACACTTCTGCAGGCAGAAAGAGGCGGGGCTACGTGATGAGTGGCAGACTGTCTGTGTGCGGATTGGCAGATTTTGTTTTGAGGGACTGACTGACAGGCGCATACTTACCCCTGCAGGCAGGACTGACAGGACTGAAAGGGGCGGAGCTTCGTGATGAGTGGCAGATTGCATGCTGATTGGCTGACTGTGTGTTGAGGGAACGACTGACTGACTGGAGCACGCTTACTCCTGCAGTTTGGACTGAAAGGGCTAGTCAGCATGCTGATTGGCTGACTGTGTTTTGAGGGACTGACTGACTGACAGGCGCATGCTTACTCCTGCAGGCGGGACTGAAAGGGGCGGAGCTTCGTGAAGAGTGGCCGACTGTCTGCGTGCTGATTGGCAGATTATGTTTTGAGGGACTGACTGATTGGAGCACGCTTACTCCTGCAGTTTGGACTGAAAGGGCCAGATCTTCATGATGAGTGGCATGTTGTGTTTTGAGGGACTGACTGACTGACAGGCACATGCTTACCCCTGCATGTGGGACTGAAAGGGGCGGAGCTTCGCGATGAGTGGCAGTACTGTTTACATGCTGATTGGCTGACTGTGTGTTGATCAACTGACTGACAGGCACAATCTGCAGGCAGGATTGGAAGGGGTGGAGTTTCAAGATGAGTGGCAGTACTGTTTGTGTGCTGATTGGCTGACTGTGTGTTGATTGACTGACTGACTGACTAGTGCATGCTTACTCCTGCAGGCCGGCCTGAAAGGGGCGGAGCTTCATGAAGAGTGGCTGACTGTCTGCGTGCTGATTGGCTGATTGTGTTTTGAGGGACTGACTGACAGGCACAATCTGCAGGCAGGACTGGAAGGGGCAGAGTTTCAAGATGAGCGGCAGTACTGTTTGTGTGCTGATTGGCTGACTGTGTGTTGATTGACTGACTGATGCATGCTTACTCCTGCAGGCTGGACTAAAAGGGGCGGAGTTTCAGGACGAGTGGCAGGACGATGAGTTACCCAGCATGATTGGTGCGGAGGATCAGGCTTTAGCAGGTAAAACATTTTCTGTGTCCTCTGAGGCCTGACTTGAGTTGAAATGTATTATTCCACAGCATCTGTGCTGTAAGGCTGTCAGGGTTTGTGTTTTGCCTGGCAAAAGTGCCTCACAGTTGCCGCCCCCCTATTTTTTCTCCAAGCACACACACATGCACGCGTGCACGCACATGCATGCACACACAATACACACACACGCGCGCATGCTTGCATGCACACACACACACATACATGAACGCACACACGCGCACACAAACATGCACGCACGCACGCACACACACACAGATACACATAACACACACACACACACACACAACACACACACACATATACACATAACACACACACACCACCCGAAAACAAACTTGACAAAAACAACCTCTTTGTTTATGACAAAGCTGGTATCGATAAATCAGATGGAATGATGGACGATACCGGCACACCATAGCCTTAAGTTACATAATGCTTTAAAAATGTTTGTTTGATGTTGGTGTATGTTTTTGTTTGCATACAGATCGCTTTAGTAGATTTGTTTCGAGAAAGGGTTTATGTGTGAGAAGAGTTTGGAAATGTGCATCTGCTTATATTGTAGTTTGATCATGCTCAGGTGAAAATTGACAGGCCATTAAAATCCAGTTAGTAACTTATGAATGGATTGATTTTGTGTTTAGATATATATATATATATATATATCTGACATAGGGAAAGGGTTTACATATGATGAGAAGAGTTTTGAAATATGCATTTGCTTACAGCAGAGTTTGTTTGTTCAGAAATGACCCTGTGCAGTTGACAAGCCATTAAAATCCAGTCACTGACTTAACAAACAGATGATTTTGTGTATATATATATATATATATATATATATATATATATATATATATATATATATATATATATATATATATATATATCTGACATGAAGAAAGGGTACACATGTGATGAAAAGAGTTCTGAAATGTGCATTTGCCTGTGACAGAATTGACCATCCTGAGGTGATCCTGTGTGTTTGGCAGGATGCTAAAATCTAGGTGCTGATGAATGATTTTGCATATATATATATATATCTGATGTGCAAAAAGGGAATACATAGGATGAGAAGAGTTCTGAAATGTGCATTTGCCCGTGACAGAATTTGACCATCCTGAGGTGATCCTGTGTGTTTGGCAGGATGCTAAAATCTAGGTACTGATGAATGGATTGATTTTGTGTATATATATCTGACGTGGAGAAAAGATGAGTGTATATCTGACGTGGAGAAAGGGTGAGTGTATATTTGACGTGGAGAAAGGGTGAGTGTATATCTGACGTGGAGAAAGGGTGTGTGTATATCTGACGTGGAGAAAAGGTGAGTATATCTGACGTGGAGAAAGGGTGTGTGTATATCTGACGTGGAGAAAAGGTGTAGTGTATATCTGACGTGGAGAAAGGGTGTGTGTATATCTGACGTGGAGAAAGGGTGAGCGTATATCTGACGTGGAGAAAAGGTGAGTGTATATCTGACGCGGAGAAAGGGTGTGTGTATATCTGACGTGGAGAAAAGGTGAGCGTATATCTGATGTGGAGAAAAGGTGAGTGTATATCTGACGTGGAGAAAGGGTGTGTGTATATCTGACGTGGAGAAAAGGTGAGTGTATATCTGACGTGGAGAAAGGGTGTGTGTATATCTGACGTGGAGAAAAGGTGAGGTATATCTGACGTGGAGAAAGGGTGAGTGTATATCTGACGTGGAGAAAGGGTGTGTGTATATCTGACGTGGAGAAAGGGTGGTGTATATCTGACGTGGAGAAAGGGTGTGTGTATATCTGACGTGGAGAAAGGGTGTGTGTATATCTGACGTGGAGAAAGGGTGTGTGTATATCTGACGTGGAGAAAGGGTGTGTGTATATCTGACGTGGAGAAAGGGTGTGTGTATACTACGGAGAAAGTGTGTGTATCTGCTGGAGAAAAGGTGTGTGTATATCTGACGTGGAGAAAGGGTGGTTATATCTGACGTGGAGAAAGGGTGTGTGTATATCTGACGTGGAGAAAGGGTGAGTATATCTGACGTGGAGAAAGGGTGGTATATCTGACGTGGAGAAAAGGGTGAGTGTATATCTGATGTGGAGAAAAGGTGAGTGTATATCTGACGTGGAGAAAGGGTGAGTGTATATCTGACGTGGAGAAAAGGTGAGTGTATATCTGACGTGGAGAAAGGGTGAGATGAAAAGAGTTTTGAAATATATAATATGCATTTGCCTGTAACACAGTTTGGTCATCCTAAGGTGACCATGTGTTGTTGACAGGACGCTGAAATCCAGGTATGATGAATGGATTGATTTTGTGTGTAGATATCTGTCGTGAAGAAAGGGTATACATCTGATGAAAAGAGTTCTGAAATGTGCATTTGCCTGTGACAGCATTTGACCATCCTGAGGTGATCCTGTGCATTTGACAGGATGCTAAAATCTAGGTACTGACACAAATGGATTGACCGAATTTGATCGTCTGGAGGTGACCCTGTGTGGATGACAGGACGCTAAAATCTAGCTTCGGACTGACGACCTGACTTGCTTTCCAGAAGGTCCCATGGCAACGGCAGCAGCGTCAGATGCGAGCCGAAAGAGACTGGTTCCAGACCAGGGGCTTGTGGGAGCCGGAGACAGCCTGGAGAACGTGGAGGTGGTGGACTCCGACAGCGAGATTGACTCTGACATGGACAATGAACAGCTGGAGTGGGAGAGTGAGTACTGTTTGGTTCTCGTTGTTGTTGTTTTGGGTTACCGCTCTTCTCTCTGTGTGTCTCTCTGTCTCTGTCTCCCTCTCTCTCTCACTCTCTCTCTCTCCCTCTCTCTCGCTGTGTGTGTGTGTGTCTCTCTCTCTCTCTCTCTCCCTCTCCCTCTCTCTCTCTCTCACTCTCTGTGTGTCTCTGTCTCTGTCTGTCTATCTGTCTGTCTCTTCATCTCTCTCTCCCCCCCCCCCCCCATTCTCTGTGTGTGTCTCTTTGTCCCTCCCTCTTGCCTGCCCACACTTCTCTCTCTCTCCCTCTCTCCCCCTCCCCCCTCTCCCCCTCTTTTCCTCTCCCTCTCTCCCTTCCCCTCTCCCTCTCCGTTTCCCTCACCCTCTCTCCCTTCCCCTCTCCCTCTCTGTCCCTTTCCCTCACCCTTTCTCCCTTCCCCTCTCCCACTCTCTCCCTCCCCTTACCCTCTCTCCCTTCCCCTCTCCCTCCCATCTCTCCTCTCTCCCTCTCCCCTCTCCCTCTCTCCTCCCATCTCTCCTCTCTCCCTTTCCCTCACCCTCCTCCCTTCCTCTCTCCTCTCTCCCTTCCCTCTCCCTCTCTCCCTTCCCTCTCCCTCCCTCCTCCCCCTCCCTTCTCCTCCCTCCCTCTCTCCTCCTCCCTCTCCTCTTCCCTCCCTCTCCCTCTCTCCTTCCCTCTCCCTCTCTCCTTCCTCTCTCCCTCCCATCTCTCTCTCCTTCCCTCACCCTCTTCCCTTCCCCTCCCCTCTCTCCTTCCTTCCCTCTCTCCCTCTCTCTCCCTCCATCTCTCCCTCTCCCTCCTCACCCTCTCTCCCTCCCCTCTCCCTCTCTCCCTTCCCCTCTCCCTCTCTCTCTCCCTCCCTCTCTCTCCTCCCTCTCTCCCTCTCCCTCCTCTCCCTCTCTCCTCTCTCCCTTCTCTCTCCTCTCTCTCTCCCTCCCATCTCTCCTCTCTCCCTTCCCTCTCCCTCTCTCTCCTCTCTCTCCCTCCATCTCTCCTCTCCCTCCCATCTCTCCTCTCTCCCTTCCCCTCTCCTCTCTCTCCCTCCATCTCCCTCTCCCCTCTCTTCCCTCCCCTCCCTCCCTCCCCTCTCCCTCTCTCTCCTCCTCTCTCCTCTCCCTCTTCTCTCCCTCTCTCCCCTTTCCCTCTCCTCTCTCTCTCCTTCTCTCCTCCCCCTCTCTTTCTCTCTCTCTCTCTCTCTCTCTCTCTCTCTCCTCTCCCCCTCCCGCCATGGGTGAGGCCTGGATGTCAAAAGACCCTGTGTCTACTCCACCACCCTCGTATAATAAAGTTTATTCGTTCATTCATTTATTCTCTCACCCTCACCCTCTGCCTCTCTCTGACTTTCTGTCTGTGTCTGTGTCTGCCTGTGTCTGTCTGTCTGTCTGTCTCTCTCACTCTGTCTGTCTGTCTCTCTGTCTCTCTCTCTCTCTCAGTCTCTCTCTCTCTCTCTCTGCCTCTCGCTTTCTGTCTGTCGGTCTGTCTCTCTGTCCCATACCTCCCTTCTCTTTCTTTCTTTCTGTGTTTCCTGGAAAAAACCCATCAACAAACAAACAGCAGAGCAAAACATTTTTAACTGATCTGATGGTGAAGTTTTTTTAATCCTGACTTCAGTCAGGTTGTTAGGTGCCAGACCTCTCATTTTGATTGTTGGTGATGAACTTTCTCCTTTCTCTTTCTTTCCTGGAAAAATCATTCAACAAACAAACGCCAGAACAAAACATTTTTAACTGATGGTGAAGGTTTTGATCCTGACTTCGGTCAGGTTGTTAGGTGACAGACCTCTCATTTTGATTGTTGGTGATGAACTTTCTCCTTTCTCTTTCTTTCCTGGAAAAATCATTTAACAAACAAACGCCAGAACAAAACGTTTTTAACTGATGGTGAAGGTTTTGATCCTGACTTCAGTCAAGTTGTTAGGTGCCAGCCAGACCTCTCATTTTGATCGTTGGTGATGAACTTTCTTCCCTTTCTTTCCTGGAAAAATCATCAACGAACAAACACCAGAACAGAACATTTTTAACTGATGGTGAAGGTTTTGATCCTGACTTCAGTCAGGTTGTTAGGTGACAGACCTCTCATTTTGATCGTTGGTGATGAACTTTCTCCCTTCTCCTTTTTCATTCTTTCCTGGAAAAATCATCAACGAACAAACGCCAGAACAGAACATTTTTAACTGATGGTGAAGGTTTTGATCCTGACTTAAGTTGTTAGGCGCCAGACCTCACGTTTTGGTCGTTGTTGATGAACTTTCTCCCTTCTCCTTTTTCATTCTTTCCTGGAAAAATCATCAACGAACAAACGCCAGAACAAAACATTTTTAACTGATGGTGAAGGTTTTGATCCTGACTTCAGTCAAGTTGTTAGGCGCCAGACCTCACGTTTTGAGCGTTGTTGATGAACTTTCTCTCTTCTCCTTTTTCGTTCTTTCCTGGAAAAATCATCAACAAACAGACGCCAGAACAAAATATTTTTAACTGATGGTGAGGGTTTTGAATCTTCAGCCAAGTTGTTAGGTGCCAGACTTCTCATTTTGATCGTCGGTGATGAACTTTCTTCCCTTTCTTTCCTTGAAAAATCATCAACGAACAAACACCAGAACAAAACGTTTTTAACTGATGGTGAAGGTTTTGATCCTGACTTAAGTTGTTAGGCACCAGACCTCACGTTTTGAGCGTTGTTGATGAACTTTCTCCCTTCTCCTTTTTCGTTCTTTCCTGGAAAAATCATCAACGAACAAATGCCAGAACAGAACATTTTTAACTGATGGTGAGGGTTTTGAATCTTCGGCCAAGTTGTTGGGTGCCAGACCTCTCATTTTGATCGTCGGTGATGAACTTTGTCCCTTCTCTTTCTTTCCTTGAAAAATCATTCAACAAACAAACGCCAGAACAAAACATTTTAACTGATCTGATGGTGAAGTGTTTGGTCCTGACTTAGGCCAAGTTGTTAGGTGCCAGACCTCTCATTTTGATCGTTGGTGATGAACTTTCTTCTCTTTCGTTCCTGGAAAAATCATCAACGAACAAACCCCAGAACAAAACATTTTTAACTGATGGTGAAGGTTTTGATCCTGACTTCAGTCAAGTTGTTAGGTGCCAGCCAGACCTCTCATTTTGATCGTTGGTGATGAACTTTCTTCCCTTTCTTTCCTGGAAAAATCATCAACGAACAAACACCAGAACAGAACATTTTTAACTGATGGTGAAGGTTTTGATCCTGACTTCAGTCAAGTTGTTAGGTGACAGACCTCTCATTTTGATCGTTGGTGATGAACTTTCCTTTCCCTTTCCTGGAAAAATCATTCAACAAACAAATGCCAGAACAAAACATTTTTAACTGATGGTGAAGGTTTTGATCCTGACTTCAGTCAAGTTGTTAGGTGCCAGCCAGACCTCTCATTTTGATCATTGGTGATGAACTTTCTCCTTTCTCTTTCTTTCCTGGAAAAATCATCAACGAACAAACGCCAGAACAGAACATTTTTAACTGTGGTGAAGGTTTTGATCCTGACTTCAGTCAAGTTGTTAGGTGACAGACCTCTCATTTTGATCGTTGGTGATGAACTTTCTCCTTTCTCTTTCTTTCCTGGAAAAATCATTCAACAAACAAATGCCAGAACAAAACATTTTTAACTGATGGTGAAGGTTTTGATCCTGACTTCGGTCAGGTTGTTAGGCGCCAGATTTGTGATGAACTTTGTCCCTTCTCTTTCGTTCCTGGAAAAATCATCAACAAACAAATGCCAGAACAAAACATTTTAACTGATCGGATGTTGAAGTGTTTGGTCCTGACTTGGGCCCAAGTTGTTAGGTGCCAGCCAGACCTCTCATTTTGATCGTTGGTGATGAACTTTCTTCCCTTTCTTTCCTGGAAAAATCATCAACGAACAAACACCAGAACAGAACATTTTTAACTGATGGTGAAGGTTTTGACCCCTGACTTCAGTCAAGTTGTTAGGTGCCAGCCAGACCTCTCGTTTTGATCGTTGGTGATGAACTTTCTTCCCTTTCTTTCCTGGAAAAATCATCAACGAACAAACACCAGAAAAAGAACATTTTTAACTGATGGTGAAGGTTTTGATCCCGACTTCAGTCAAGTTGTTAGGTGCCAGCCAGACCTCTCGTTTTGATCGTTGGTGATGAACTTTCTTCCCTGGAAAAATCATCAACGAACAAACAACAGAACAATTTTTTTAAAACTGATGGTGAAGTTTTTGAGCCTTCAGCCAAGTTGTTGGATGTCAGAGAGTTTTTGAGCCTTCAGCCAAGTGATGAACTGTTGGATGTCAGACCTGAGGTTTTGATCGCTGGTGATGAACTTTTGTGTTTGCAGCCAGAAAACTGTTAGGAAGAGGTAGGATATGATTATGGAGAGGCTGCATGCAGCCAGTGTGTTTGTGTGTGTGTCTGCTTGGTGGATTCCAGCATGTTCGGTCAGACGGTTGGCTATCCACTCCTTTTATTGCTCGTTATTCTTCTTGATCAAGGCACGATAGTCGATGTGACTGTGTGTGATGTGTGTTGTGTTGGTGTGTGTGTGTGTGTTGAGTGTAGTACGTTGCCATAATTACCTCATGTGTGTGTGTGTGTGTGTGTGTGTGTGTGTGCATGCGTGCGTGCATGTGTGTGTTTGATTTTTCTCTCCTTTCTGATATCATCATTTTTAACTCTGTATGCATTTCTACATTTAACTACTATATATATATAAGTTGCACTTTTGTGAGGGGGTGGGTGGGTGGGTTGGGGCTGTTTGTACCTTATTGGTATTTCTTGAATGTCTTTTGGTAGTTTTAGCTTTCGAGAGCTTACACGCATGCACTGTGTGTATCTGGCACTGTGAACACGCAAGGTTTTGTGTGGAAGTTTTTTTTTGTGTGTGTGTGTGTGTGCGCGTGTGTGCATTCATGAGAGAGAGAGAGAGAGAGAGAGAGAGAGAGAGAGAGAGAGAGTGTGTGTGTGTGCTAGTGTGCATGTGTGTATGTGTGTGCATGTGTGTGCGCATGCATGAGAGAGTGTGTGTGCGTGTGTGTGTGTGCACGCGTGTGTGTGTATGTGCGTGTGTGTGTGTGTGTGTGAAGATAGATAAACCATGAGATCAGTTTCTTTATGAAATGAACTGCTACATTTGATACTGAAATACAGGCTGCCATCTTGTTTGTTGCAAAAATAGGCTGGACCACATACATGGTAGAAAAACTGTAACGGTATCTGCCAAAATTGTTGTGTGAGCAGTCCAAGGGAAGTAACGTGTAGAAATGTGAAAATACTCTCATTGCCTGTTTCATGGGTGTGTGTCTTGTGTTAATAATAATAATCATAAAAAAATACAAATGAGAAACAGCACGACTTGGAGCACACTGCTAGGGAGAATATTTGCAGAAGGGAAAAAAGAAGAAAAATGAAAGAAAGAAAGAAAAACGAAAGAAAGAAAGAAAAAAGAATGCTCTTGCAAAATTGCAAGATCTCAAATTTTGCACTTTGCCACAGAATTCCAGACCAGTTTAAATTTCACCTGCCAACTAAACCACAAAAGTTCTGCACCAGGTTTCATTTTACCCACTGTCCAAGCCCCAGAATTCCACACCAGGTCCTATTTTACCTGGCAACCAGACCACAGAATTCCACACCAGGTCCAATTTTACCTGGCAAACAGGTCACAAAGTTCCACACCAGGTGCCACTTTACCTGGCAACTAGGCCCCAAAATTCCACACCAGGTCAAAATTTCCCTGCAACCAGGCCACAAAATTCCACACCAGGTCAAATTTTACCCTGCAACCAGGCCACAAAATTCCGCAGCAGGTCCCATTTTACCTGGCAACCAGCCCACAAAATTCCACACCAGGTCATATTTTTCCTGGGAACCAGGCCACAAAATTCCAGACCAGGTCACATTTTAACTGGCAACCAAGTGGCAAAATTCCACACCAGGTCACTTTAATTTTACCTATGAGCCAAGCTGAAAATTCCAGCCCAGCACAGGTCACATTAATCTTACTTATCATCTCAGACAAACAAACAAACAAACAAACGAACTACCAGTCATGAAATGCTTTCAGTAGACATTGTGCATGTAAATTAAACAGGCATTGTGGTGTTTCGATGTTGTCGTTGTGTGCTGATTTGCTTGGTTACCAGTGTTCTGACCTTCTGCGACTTAACTTGCCTTTTTTTGTTGTTGTTGAAGAGTGTGGATTTGGATGCTTTGTTTTGGGGGTGAATGAACGATCTGACTGTTGTGACTTCAGAACTACATGTCCTCAGTTGCTGTTGTTCTTGTCTTCACCTCTCTCTCTCTCTCTCTCTCTCTCTCTCTCTCTCTCTCTCTCTC
>JABMCL010003790.1:250000-252500 GCA_018857735.1 Alviniconcha marisindica
ACACACACCCCCACCCCACAAAATGCCACACACACAACACAAAACTCACACACCAAAAACACACACACACACCACACACACACAAACACACACAAAACCACACACCCACCACACCCACACACACCACCCACACACCCACCACACCCCACACCACTCCACACCCCACACACACACACCCCCCACGAAACACCCCACCCCCACACACCCCCAAAACCACACACACACACCACACCACACCCCCACCACCCCCACACCAACACCCCCACACACCCCCCACACCCAAAACCAAACACACACAAAAACCAAAAAAACCCCACAACCCCACAAAACCACACCCCACAAAAACCCCACCCAAACACAAAACACACCACACACACACCAAAAACCACACCACACCCCACCAAAACCCAAACCCCCACACACAAACAAAACAAACACACCCACACACACACACAAACACAAAAATTCAAAAAACACACACACCACGGGAAAAACACACACCCACCACACACCCCCACCCCAAACCACACACCCCCAACCCACAACACCCCCACACACACCACACCCACACACACACACAATACACAACACACACCAAAAACACACACACGCACCAACACACACCACACACCCCACACCCCAACACCACAGACACACACACCCCACACACACACACACACAAAACACACACCACACCCACACACACAAAAAAACCAACCACACACACACAACAGGGCACAAACCCCACAGACCGACAAAACACACACACCCCACACACCACACACACACAACACCCACACACACCCAACACACACCCCCCAGACACATACACACACAAAACCATACCCCTTTTAAAATTTTGGAACAATTTTTGGCAATTGGCTGCGTGTGAAATTCTGCTTCAAATTAAAATGGCAACCCCCCACATCCCGCCCCCTCGACGTACCTCGCATTTTCCCTTCACCTCATTCTGCTTGGGCACATGTAAACCCACCCTCTGATCCTCAAACGAGAACCCTTTGGAAAATTTACCCAAAAGACATGAGCGCTCATTGAGTTTCATCGCTCCGTTTGTCTGGAACTCGCTGCCTGCCAGCCAGTGAAATCTGCCTGCTTTGTCTGAGTTCAAAACTCGGCTCAGGACTTTCCTGTTAACTTATAGATGGGACATATCACGAACCAAGGCAGACCATTTTTTGTGAGCGTAGGTTATGCGTTGTACATGTACAAAAAACATCTATCTATGTGTGTATGTTTTTTTTCTCCAGGTATGTTATCTACATGTGTATGTTTTTTCAGGTATGTTTGTGAATGGTGTGTGCTAGCGGATTGAATTTTGCATTGATCAGCATCCTTGTCGTTTCGTTGGCACTCAGTAGTGCTAACTTTCAGGACATTCGAAAGTGCACATTATTGAAATAAAAACTAGAAAATGCCACAGTAAACATTTTTAAAATATATATAGTGTGCGTGTGCGTGCCTGCATGCGTGCGTATATGGTGTGTATGTGCATGTGTGCGTGCATGCATGTGTGCGCGTGTACGTGCACATGTGCTTAGAATAGTCTCCATGGACACAATTTTTGTGCTTGTCAATACCTCAGTTATGCATTTACCTACTTGTTTTGTTTGTCACCTGCAGACGACACGCCAGTTCAGACCCCGACAAAGCCAGTAGTGGAGGTGGAGGAAATCCCACAATACACAGCAGCAGAGGAGCGGGGAGATGCACGGAACTGGAAGATGATCAACATCGGCGAAGGGCAGGATTTCCGCCTGGACATGCGTGTCATTGAGCCCTACAAGAGAGTGCTGTCCCATGGAGGTCAGTGGTTGGGGTGGCGCTGATGATGATGTTCATGATGTTCATCTTAGAGAGCTGGCATGGCTCAGTGGTTAGAGCGCCAGACTTGAGATGGTAAAGTGGCGGGTTCAAGTCCTGGCAGGAGTGGTGGGAGAATTTTCTTCTCCAGGGTCAACTTTTTGTGTTGACTCTTAGTTCGGTAACCGTTCAACCCCTGTGTTTCTGCAGTAGCACGTAAAATATCCCGGTCATTCTGTAAAAAGTTCAGGTGGCAGGTTACAGCTAAACACACAGGCACTCTATGTATATGGCTTTGAATGAAGTGACGCTGTAAACTGGTGCAATGTTGTACGGTGTACGCAGAACCTGCGCCAAGACGGCAGCAGTTTAACGTGGCACCATGCAACAACCAAACGTAACACCAGCCATGTCACAACCAGACAGCACTGTAAGCACACCACAAGGTTACGTTACAGTCACTGATTTAGAGGCACATGTGACAAGAGTGCAGTGAGTGGTGTACACAGAACCTGCGCCAAGATGGCAGCAGTTTCATGTAACACCAGCCATGTAACAACCAGACAGCGCTGTAAGCACACCCCAAGGTTATGTTACAGTCACTCATTTAGAGGCACATGTGACAAGAGTGCAGTGAGTGCTCGAGAGCAGAGAACAGCAGGATGTAAAAGCATCCAAC
>JABMCL010003790.1:257500-287500 GCA_018857735.1 Alviniconcha marisindica
AGATGTTGTTCGATAGATAGTGGTTCATGAATGAGTGAAAAGGGGCGTTTATAGGTAATTTTGTACTGGTGGTTCCAATTGATGCTGTTGCTAGCTTGTAATGTTGCTAAGATTTTTAGCGTGTTATTTGAAAGTTTGATTGACGGTTGCTTTTAGTTTTTGGCCATGATGATGAATCAAGCATGTACATTAACCACAGTTTAGTTGGTTGCCAGCGGCAACAGGACGAGCGCATTTCCATGGTAATTGAAATCAAATTTAACATTTTGAGAATAAAATTAAAAATAGCGCTAATTTCCATAGCACTGTATCTCGCTGACAAGGGTGAGCACGTGCTGCTTCGCAAGATCAGCATGAACGGAGACATCAATTTTAAAAATAAACGTGTGCATAAAAATAACCTCCAAATAATATCTGTAGATAATATTGTATTCCTTGCACACTACCCCTAACCCACGAGACACACACTCACCCACCCCCACATCCACATACCACACCCACACACCACATATGCACACACACAGGCGCACAGAAGGAATGTAATGTAATGTAGTGTGTGTGTGTCTGGGCGGACAGTTAGTTCACCGAACATACTGGGGACAGTTCAACAAACTATAATTTGTTTCTTAATTGAGCTCAGACAAACATTTAGTTCTCCAAACATGGTTCCAACAGTTTGACGAACTGTAATTTGTTTCTTAATTGAGCTCAGACAAACTTTTAGTTCTCCAAACGTGGTTCCAACAGTTTGACGAACTGTAATTTGTTTCTTAATTGAGCTCTGAGAAACTTTTAGTTCACTGAACACGGTTTCAACAGTTCCATGAACTATACTTTGTTTCTTACGTTTCTTACCTGGCTTATAATGAGATGCAAGCTTCGGCCCAAACTTGCGGCAGAAGTGCAGCCGACAGCATGATCCAAAATGTAGGTTAAAGTCAGGTCAAGTCAGTATACTTTAATCATCCCTCACAGGGTAGTTCAACTAACTGCTATATCATTCCGGGTCTCAGAGACAAGGCTGCACCTCCTACAAGTCAACAAATAGGTCAGTTCCCTCTGAAGCGAGTGAAGTCTCAACACCGTCATTCATTCCCCTCATCCACAGGAGAGCTCTCTTAGCTCACAAGAAGGTTTGCCAAACAGGGTGAATGTTCCCAGAACATGTTGAGCGAAGCAAACATAGCTTCATTGCAGTTCATCAAACACCCCGAACTAGGTTCATGAAGCAAAAGTGGAGGTGTGTGTGTGGGGTGGGGTGGGGGGGGGGGTGGAAGGTGTGCACATGTGTGAATACAGGGGAGGGGGAGGGATAGAGTGAGATACGGAATGCATTATTAAATTAGGGTGTGTATTGTTGTAATGTTTCATGCATAGCGCTTTGAGCCTCACTCATGGATAGTCATAGAAGGGTTCAGTGCTTTAGAAATGCTTTTTTTTTTTTTTTTTTTAACAATTGTTTTCTTCTTCTAATTAGAGCGAGCATTCGTTTTTAACCTTTGTGTGGTTTTCATCGTCTTTCAGAGTAGACGAATCAGTGATGCATGACCCTAGTGCAATGGAGCATATCGATGCAGAGGACAGAGAGGAGGGGCAGAGAAGGAAGTTGAGGAGACTGAGCAGAAGGGAAGCCAGGGCCCAGCGGGTAAAGGGTGTGTCTCAGATGGACACGGGTGATTGAACACACGTGTGGAACATGGACAGAATTGATGGATTGCTTTTGACCGGGATAATGATAGTGATGATAGTGAGAGTGATATTAATGATCGTGATAATGGTAATAATAAAGATATATGCGGGACCCTGCATTCCGTTTGTAAGGAGGAGCACAAAATGCTTTACAGCGATAACACACCCACCCATGTGTGTACCCGTGTACACACACACATGCACGAGCTCACACCCACACCCACACACACATACACACACACCGGTGCACACACAAATGCAAACACACACATACACATGCATTGTACACACACACACACACACACACACACACACACACACACACACACACACAAGCGCCCCATTTACACACACATGCATGCACACACGCACCACATTCACCCGCACCGGATTCATATGCACATGTACACACCACATTCATTCACACACACACCTGCACCACATCCACACCTACACCTACACACATGCATCACATTCATTTGCACTCGCACAAACCATGTATACACACACACAAACACATGCACATGCATACACACATGCACATGCACTAAGTCCACACACATGCATGCCCACCTGCCTACCACATCATCGCAAAGATGGAGAGCACTGGTGGCTCAATATTTTGCCTATAGCAACCTAAGAAATAAAAATAAAGCGTTTCGTGCACAAGAGAAAGAACAATTTTTCAGAGACATGCTCAGAAGGACACTAAAAATGTTGGTATTTTTTATCAGGAGAGTTGAGAGTTGGTGAAGTAGGTGTGGGTGCAGGCTGGTGATTGATAAAACGTCCATTCACCGGGTGAGACGGACAGAAGTAAACGTCCATTTACCAGGCGAGACGAACAGAAGTAAATGTCCAATCACTGGGCGAGATGGAAGTCGACGTCTGTTCACCAAGTGAGATGTACAGAAGTAAACGTCCATTCACCAGGTGAGACGGACAGAAGTAAATGTCCAATCACCGGGTGAGTTGGACAGAAGTAAACATCCAATCACTGGGTGACACAGAAGTAAACGTCTGTTCACCAAGTGAGACAGACAGAAGTAAACGTCCATCCGCCGGGTGAGACCGACAGAAGTAAACATCCATTCACCACATCCATTCACCGGGTGATGGGCAGAAGTAAACGTCCATCCGCCAGGTGAGACGGACAGAAGTAAACATCTATTCACCGAGTGAGACGGACAGAAATAAACGTCCATTTGCTTGCTGAGCCAGAAGTAACCATCTATTCACTGAGTGAGACAGGCAGAAGTGAACATCCACACACCTCATCCATTCACTGGGTGAGACGGATAGAAGTAAATGTCCATTCACCGAGTGAGACGGACAGAAGTAAACGTCCATTCACCAGGTGAGACGGACAGAAGTAAATGTCCATTCACCAGGTGAGACGGACAGAAGTAAACGTCCATTCACCGAGTGAGACGGACAGAAGTAAAGGTCGCTTCACCAGGTGAGACGGATAGAAGCGAGGAAGCCTTGCCCTGCTCACGAACGTTCTGTCACCTTTCTGCGTCAGCTTTGCCCTGGAATGCACTGTGTGTGCATATGACTGCATGGGATGTTTTTGTGGTCGAGCTGTGAAGTTGTATGTGTTGATGACCCTGAATCTATCAATAGCAGGAGCTGCCACAAGTTTCATTTTAGTCGCGGACAAAAGTTTTGTCGCTACAAACACATGTTTGTCACCACAAACGCGTGTTTTGTCACCACAAATGAATGTTTGTCGTGATAAAACACATCTTTTGTCACACCAAAAGTATGCTTGCCGCGACAAAAATATTTTTGTCCCAACAAACGCGCGCTTGCTGCGACAAAACCTTTGTCGCAACAAGCATACTTTTGTCGCCGCAGCAAACGTGTTTTGTCGTGACAAACACGTGTTTGTTGCAACAAATCTTTTGTCGCGACAAAAATGATACTTGCGGCAGCTTCTGCCGGTGATAAGAATGATGACTAGTGAACAAGGCTGATGACTGTGAGGACACTGGTGCTGATGACTTGCTTTTTCTTCCCTAGATTTTTGTTGTTGTTGTCTGGTTGGTATAAGAAACGTTTTTGCATAGATATTTTTTTTCTTCTTTTTTTTAAAGATGAAGGATGCTAGATGCTACATTGCTGTTGGTATTGTTTGTGATGATAAAAAAAAAAGAATTGTTTATTTCTTTTGTAGCCTTTTTTTTTTTTTTTTTTAATTTTAATTGTAGCCATTTTTATATTTTTTTTAGTAGTATGTAGATGTTAATGTGGATGGATGACTAAGCTGTCACTTTAATCATGTTGAGGATGGCTAAAATCAGGTGGACTTTTGATTTTGGGTAAATTTGTTACGATTTTGAAGTCAGTGTGGATTGTAGGTCACTACAAAGTAGTTTGTTCAAGTGCCGACAGATCCGACGATAAAGTCGAAAAATGTTGTTCCTGTCCCCCCCCCCTCCCCACTTTGCCAACCCAACTTTTTTTCTTCTGAGAACTCGATCCTGCCAGCATTTTCACTTTGGAGTTGACTGCATTAACAACTCATTCTTTCTAGGGATTGTATATATATATATATATGTATATATATATCTATAGCCATACATATTTATGTAAATGCTTACTCAGCTCTTGTGCATTTCAGAAGATAAAAAGTATGAGTTAATTACGTTGGAACAAAAACTTGTTTTATAAATTGAAATGTGGGCGTAGAATGGGAATCCAATTTTTCTTTCACAGAAATGCCTTTGAGCTGTTAGGCTGTTATGAGCCAGCGGCTGTGTGACTTTGACCTGCATTATTTATTTATTTATTTTTTGGGGGGGAGGGGACGTGAAGCCCCATACGTGCTGACCGGCACTGAATGTTTTGAACCAGTTCATCAGTCAGTTGAGCGTTGAAAGGGTTGAAGCAGTTCAGCAGCCAAGCGTCAGGGGGTCAGTCCGGTCCCTTGGTTCAGCTGGAAAGGGTTAAACCAGTTCATCATTCAGGCTTGAAAAGGTTAAACCAGTTATAAGCAGGCCTGAAAGGGTTAAATCAGCATGTCACTTGGTGGACTGGAGCCTGAAAGGGTTAAAGCGGTTCACCAGTCAGGCCTGAAAGGGTTAAACCAGTTCACCAGTCAATCCTGAAAGGGTTTAACCAATGAAGCTGTTCATCAGTCTGTCTGTCAGTCAACCCATAAAGGGTTAAACAAGTTTGTCAGTCAATCCTGAAAGGGTTGAGCCAGTTCATTGGTCAATCCTGAAAGGGTTAAACAAGTTCATCAGCCAATCCTGAAAGGGTTAAGCGAGTTCATCAGTCAATCCTGAAAGGGTTAAAGAAGTTCTTCAGTCAATCTTGAAAGGGTTAAACAAGTTCATCAGTCAGTCCTGAAAGGGTTAAACAAGTTCATCTGTCAATCCTGAAAGGGTTAAACAAGTTCATTGGTAAGATCTGAAAGGATTAAACAAGTTCATCAGTCAGGCCTGAAAGGGTTAAACCAGGTTATCAGTCAGGCTTAAGAATGGCAACAGAGAGTGTCAATGGACAGAGAGAGAGAGAGAGAGGGTGGGGGGGGGGGGAGAGAGAGAGAGAGAGAGAGAGAGAGAGAGAGATTAGGTTACAGGTCAGCCTGACCTATGTGCAAGATGTGGCGACTGGAATATTGATTTGAAAGGGAGTACAGTGTCTGTTGTGCCCACAATCAAGTGTTGTGCCTTTTGTTATTTGATAACCCCCCCCCCTCCCCCCTTACCTTCCCCCCCCCCCCCCTCCCCCCATCATGCCTTTCCCCCTTTCTTTCTAATCTTGTTTCTCTGATTTGCATAACAGCGGTGAACAAAAACTTCACTGACATGAATGCTACTGGTTCTGGTTGTGAGCTGTGTAGAGGTAGAAATTTGAACTGTTGAGTAGAATTCATCTGTGTGTGTGTGTGTGTGTGTGTGTGTGCGCGCGCTGTTGTTGTTGTTGTTCTTGTTAGTTTTGATAATGTGAAACAGTGCATGGATGTCCAAGGAGCATTAGCTTTGATACTGAAACAGCCAAGGGGCCAGCGCATGCAGAAGACTGCACGGAAGCTGAAAATCAATAATAAGGACTCTAGATGAGTAGTAACAGGACAGACACCTGAATTGCCTCTGTAAATGAGTCGTCACTAATCTGAAACAAAAGGAGGCCCTGAGTGCTTGTGAAGAATCAACAAACAGAGGAGTTAATAGACGATTTCCGGAAATAACAGGCAAAGATAATTTGACAGTGTTTCCTTAGTCCGGGAGAGTGAAGTCCCCTGAATGGAGGCGGCAGCTGAGAAGAGCCGATCTGCGACAGTTTTAGATCTTCAGGCATGGACCTATTATAATTTATACTAGACTACCAGCTGGGGGAACCTACTATCCGATCTGCACGTTCCCGACGAACGGTGAGCCTTGATCGGCACTTCTGATGCCTTCTCTGTTTACGGGTATCCGTCATCTTGCCCACGTGCTCACTGTACCCCCAACAAAAGCGTGCCTACTCTGCGCGACCCCGCAGGCCTGGACCTGTATATATATACAGACCATGCCTGCAGGCACTTACCGAGTGCAGTCCCCTGGATTTCCGAAGATCGTCTGTTAGCGCTTGAAATACGTAACGCAAGTACAACAACAAAGACCTCAGTTGCCTACGGTAACTCTCACCTGGCATGTGCGTAAATACAAGGTACAGAAAACCACCAGCGGTACATCCTCTGTAAATGAGTCATAACACGCCAGACACCTGAATCATGCACAGTAACTCACCCAGCGTGCGAGTAGACACAGGGGGTATATATATGATTCCACTCTAATGGGAGGTTCAGGTGGGGTTGTTAACTCCCATGACTTTTGCCCGGCATCACTTAAGTCCTTTGGCTGCATTTACTTCCAGTGCGTACTTTCTTCACAATGGAAGGCAGTGACAGTGAATTTGTGAATTTTACACTGCCAGCTTTAAGGATGTTTTAGAGGCTCGTAGTCAGAATGTGTCTGGCAACAAGCAATAACTTGCTGCTCGTGCTGTAGGATGCCCCAAAACGCATTTTTTCCACGAACTTGTGATCTTCTGGTCAGCCAAAAAACGAAGCAAAGACACTTTTTTTCCACCCTCCCTTCCCTTTCCCCAGTAATTTTTACAACTGCAACAGTAGTGGCATTTGTACTGCTTCACAATTCTAGGTTCAAGTTCCATTGTTATACACAGTGTGAAGCAATACATACTCAGAAATTGACCCGGAAATGACCTCTCGCGACGTCTTGTGCAAAAGATTACGAAGGGCATTCACTCGTGCAAACCAGCTTGACTGAACTGCCCAATAGGTACACCCTCAAAAATGGACGCCTCTCAGTAGCATAATCATATGCCTGCCATTTCAGACACACTCGGCTACGCTGGTGTGTGCAAGCCACAGACAGAAGAAATTTTTATTCAAGACTGGACACAGTAACCCAAAATATCCTTTAAAAGAAAGAAGAAGAAAAAGAGGGAGGTTTGGGGAATTAAAAAAAAAAAAAATCCTTGCAAAAAGAGAAAAACACCATATTTTTCAGTAAATGAGTAAATAGGTGTTTTATGCCCAGTCGGCCAGTGTGGTTATGTCAGGGCGAACCGTATTTTTGAGTAAGTAAGTAATTTGGTGGTTTACGCCCAGTCAGCCAGTGTGGTTATGTCAGGGCGAACCATATTTTTGAGTAAGTAAGTAATTTGGTGGTTTAGTAAGTAAGTAATTTGGTGGTTTATGCCCAGTCAGCCAATGTGGTTATGTCAGGGTGAACCATATTTTTGAGTAAGTAAGTAATTTGGTGGTTTAGTAAGTAAGTAATTTGGTGGTTTACGCCCAGTCAGCCAATGTGGTTATGTCAGGGCGAACCATATTTTTGAGTAAGTAAGTAATTTGGTGTTTTACGCCCAGTCAGCCAATGCGGTTATGTCAGGGCGAACTGTATTTTTGAAGTGTTGGTACTTTGTAGCATATCTGATGAAGCCTCGTGGTAAAGGTGGAATTTAAAAAGAAAGGAAAGGCAGCTGTTGTGAAGAACGTTTCACATTTTGACTGTCATTTCTGTCTCTGTGGGTGCCGTGTTCTTGGCGTGATGTGCTGGGTTTACACGTGCATACCTGTGCTGCATGGTGTCGTATGAAGCACAGTGTCCCTGTGAAACAGCGTCTCTACACAATTATTTGATATGAAAATGTGTACCTGTCGGTGAAATGGCTTTGCCAGACACTGTCTCATGTGAAATATGGATTTAGCACTTGTTCTTTACAGAAAGTACTGTCCTCATGACAGTACTTTGGATTCAGCACCTGTTTTTACAGAAAATGCTGTCACCATGACAGTACTTTCGGGGGATGCCTTGTAAAATAACAGATGCGGAAAAGCAGCAGCATTATATTTTAAATGAAACAATTTTGCACAAACCTGTTTTATTTCATACAGTGATGATTGTACGCTTTTTATTTTTTGATACAGTAATGATTGTGCCCTTTTTTTCCCCCCTTTTTTTCCTAACTACAAAATATTGTTGCTGCTATGGTATTTCACATTTTAAAGCAGTGTCACTTTTGACAAGAAAGGTTACTGGTATTTCATTGTGAAAACTTTTTTTTTTTTTTTTTGCAAAGTCAGAGTGGCTGAATATTGTATGAAAAAGCTGCCTGCTGTAGAAGCAGTTCCCGAAGAAAAGGGAAACAGCAATGTCCTGTCATATATACGATGATGTTGAAGTGATATAACATGATGTCATTGTTTCAGTGACGTAATTTCACCAACCACCACACTGTTTCAAGCTTTTGTGATGGCAGAAACACCGTCTGAAGCCCTTTTTTTTCCTTCTTGAAATGTTCAAGAGACCTGTTCTTTTTTACTTCTTCCACTTCCCCCCCCCCCCCCCCCCAGCCATGTTAGAATACCGGTGTGAATCAAAAACCCTGCCTCTATCTCCATGCCCCCAGCCCCCTCCCACCCACTGTTTTAAGCTTTGGGGATGGCGGAAGCAACTTCTGAAGCACTTCTTAAATTTTGTTTACTTGATGTGTTTTAGAGACTTGCTCTTCCGCTGTTTTTTTCTTGCTTTTTTCGCCCTGTGGATCAAACTTCTGCCTCCATCTTCCTCCCCGCCACCCCCCCACCCCCTTCCCCACCCATCTGCCCAAATTTTCCTTTAATGCGGTGCTGGATGAACTGGACATTTGACAGTGTCTGTCTTTGGAGGTTCTATATTGTTAATGTTCTGTACATTTTGAGTTTGGTGCATTTGTTGTTTGACCCCCTGGGCCAAAAAGAAAAGAAAAGAAAAAAAAGAGCTGCTTTTCTTCAGTTGTGCAGTTTGTTTTGTCGCATTTGATAATTTTGGTGATTATTTAGACGCTTAGGAATGGCGTACAATGCATTTGATTTAATGCTGATTTTACTGGTCACGAGCTTCTTTTTGGGTTTGGTTTGATACTCCATATATATATATCAATCAATCAATCAAGAGAGAGAGTGCTACTGTGGAAATTTGTGATAATTGTGTGTGTGTGTGTGTGTGTGAATATGCAATTTGTAAATATTTTGAATTTGTTAGGTCACATTTGAATGTTTGCATCGTTTTCGAACACTCTATCGCTACATAATTTTTCACATTCTCTTGTACTTCATTTTTCATACCTGTGTCTTTTTTTCCTCCACCTCTTGTGCGGTGCTAGTGCTAGTAATGTTTTTGAGTCTCAGAATATCAGGTACATTCGTTCATTTGTCAGTTTGTTTTGATGCAATATTGTCTCGATGCAGGGCACGGTTTGAACACTTACCTAGCACTGCGACTTACTTCTCAGTGATTTGCATATGATTATGTTAATGACCCCAAGAGTGCATATAATTATGTCAATGACCTGGCCAGGCTACTGCAAACTTTAGAAACAAGGAAGTTGGTTCTGTCATAGTTACTGATTCCTGACCGGAATTTGTCTTAAAAGATGCCCCCCCCCCCCCTCCCCCCCCACCCCCCCCAAACCGTCCGAAGAAAGTATGCAGTACTCCGCTTAAAACAGAGCTCCGGAGCTGTGTGAAAGTCGAGGTGGCCGTCCTGGGCTCCCCCCGTCCCTAATAGTCCTTACGGTCTCTATGGACGTCAAGCAACACTGAACTTGACCTGAAAACACGCTGCATCGGGCAGAGTGTCACATAAAGGCGTTTGTCTCTGAAGGTTTTCGCTGACACGATGTTGAAAGGCTTTTTTAAGCACCTGTTCAGTTATAAACCACTGGGTGGTGTGCAATACGGCATTTTTGTCGAAGGCAACGTAACCACACCTGCTGTCAGTCTCGTGTTTCCGTTGCAGGTAATTTGGCAGGGCATTCAAACCAGCTTACTGACTAGCGGGGTTTTAGTCACTGTCTCGATGCAGGGCATTGTTTGAACACGTATCTAGCACTGCGACTTTGCTTCCCAGTGATTTGCATATGATTATGTTAATGACCCCAAGAGTGCGTATGATTATGTTAATGACCCCATGATTGCGTCTAATTATGTTAATGACCCCAAGATTGCGTATAATTATGTTAATGACCTGGCCAGGCTACAGCAGATTTCAGAAGCAAAGAGGTTGGGACCGTCAGTGATTCCTGACTGGATTAAAATATTTTTATTTTGTTTACTTTTTCTTGAGTTCATTATGTCATATATAACACACTTACAGAACATATATATGTCAGCGCACCCAGCCATGGCACAAGCTTACCGATGGCAGTCATTCCATCAAAACCTGTTTTTTTTGTTTTTGTATCAGGGCTTTAACCCCTTCACTGTCCCAGCCTGTAAACTTTCCGGGCTGAAAAGTGCCCACATACACGCCCGCAAACAGCACATTTGATGGTCCTGTAACAAATCTACTTTCAACACTGTGCATTTTGATAGAAATCCTTTCACGCGCTCGTGCGAAGGGGGGGAAAGGCCTTAATGATTTCAAATTTGGCACTTCTATTGGTCATTTTCAGAGAGACTGCGCGGCAAGCATGGCAGTGAAGGGGTTAATGTTAAAAAAATCTCTGGGCATGTATAGGTTAAGATAAGTTTTGAGTTCTTTCAAATAAAAGTCGGACATTATGAACGAATTAGAAACGACAATAAAAATTGTTTTTAACCAAAATAAATTCTGGCGAGCAAGAAGTACAGCAGTGGATTCGGATTTGTACCGTCAGAAACCAAGCAGTTGATTTGCTAATGAAGAGTTCATACAGACATTCAGAAATAAAGCAGCAATGGATTTGCTAGCGAAGAGGGTGCACTGGGAGTCAGAAGTAAGGTATTGGATTTGCTAACGAAGACATACATTGACACACGAGAATAAAGCAGTGGTTTTGCTTAGGATGATTTTGCTTTGACAGACATGAAGCGAGGCAGTAGATTTACTACTACCACTGCTACTACTACTACTACTTCTACTACTACTACTAAAATATTTGTAAAGCACAAACCTTATAAAAACAGAGCTTGACACGCTGTGCAGAATTCATGTTTACATCCATGTTGAGGCACCTCAACGCAGAAAGAAAGGAACTTTATACGCATAAATTATGCAAAAAGAGGGATAACGAAAGCGCACCTATGAAAGGGGAAGAACTAGATCTAGCTGCACCAGAGAGTAACGCATTCATTTTTGATGAACTAGATCATATAGAACATAAATTTATATATAATTATGTTGATGTGTACAGGTCTGCCAGTGGAGTTTGCATAGATTCGTATGCTGACGGCCCAAAAAATGAGGCATCTGGTTTCGATGTTCTGTTCAGACACAATGTGATAGAGCTGTTATTGCAGTATTTTGTTGAAAATTTTAAATCTGTCTTAGAAAGTTTTTTTGTTTTTTTGTTTTTGTTTTACATCTAATCATTCCTTTTCTTCTGTGATGATTGTGGGCTCATTAATGTTTTTGTCACTGGATTGTCTCCACCAGCGTTCGACGCTTGTATGTGTGAACCACGAACACTGTTTATAGCTGTCCCCTTGAGAATTGCCCCCAAACCGGACACCTCTTTGCTAGTATTGATTTCTGCTGCAAGGTTATGTTCAGTTTGTTACTGCTCGTATTGGTGTTTGCTGCAAGGTTATGTTCATTTGGTTACTGCTAACATTGATTTCTGCTGCAAGGTTATTTTCAGTTGGTTACTGCTCGTATTGGTGTTTGCTGCAAGGTTATGTTCAGTTGGTTACTGCTAGCATTGATTTCTGCTGCAAGGTTATGTTCAGTTGGTTACTGCTCGTATTGGTGTTTGCTGCAAGGTTAATATGTTAGTTGGTTACTGCTAGTACTGATGTATGCTGCAAGTTTATGTGTAACTGTATGTGATGACTGGTGTTGATTTCTGTTGCAAGTTTATGCTCAATTGGTTACTGCTGGTGTTGATTTTTGCTGCAAGTTTATGTGCAAATGATGACGTGTTGATTTCTACTGCAAGTTTATGTGCAAATGACTGGTGTTGATTTCTGCTGCAAGTTTATGTGCAAATGACAAATGTGTGTTGATTTCTGCTGCAAGTTTATGCTCAGCTGGTTACAGCTAGTATTGATTTCTGCTGCCAGTGTATGTTCAGTTGGTTACTGCTAGTATTGATTTCTGCTGCAAGTTTATGTGCAACTGATGAATGATGTTGATTTCTGCTGCAAGTTTCTGCTCAGTTGGTTACAGCTAGTATTGATTTCTGCTGCAAGTTTATGTTCAGTTGGTTACAGCTAGTATTGATTTCTGCTGCAAGTTTACATTCAGTTGGTTCCAGCTAGTACTGATTTCTGCTGCAAAGGGTTATGCTTTAGTTTTGGGTTTCAGCTAGTACTTTATTTCTGCTGCAAGGATTTTGTTCAGTTTTGGGTTTCAGCTAGTACTTTATTTCTGCTTCAAGGATTTTGTGCCACTGTGAAGATGTCTGATTTCTGCTGCAAGGATTTTGTTCAGTTTTGGTTACAGCTAGTACTTTATTTCTGCTGCAAGTTATATGTTCAGTGGTTACAGCTAGTACTGATTTCTGCTGCAAGTTTATTTCCACTGGGATGCTTGTATTGATTTCTGCTACAAGTTTCTTCAGTTGGTTACAGCTAGTATTGATTCCTGCTACAAGGATTATGTTCAGTTGGGTTACAGCTAGTACTTTATTTCTGTTCAAGGATTATGTGCAGTGTGACAGCTTGTTGATTTCTGCTTGCAGGTTTATGTTCAGTGTTGCTTTAAAGATAGTGACTGATTCTGCTGCAGGTTTATGTGCAATGTGACAGGTGTTGATTTCTGCTGCAAGTGTTTTGTTCAGCTTGGTTACGGCTAATACTGATTTCTGCTGCAAGTGTTTCATTCAGTTGGCTAACAGATAGTGTTGATCTTTTGCTACAAGTGTATTCAGCTTTGGGTAACAGATAGTGTTGATTTTTTGCTACAAGTTTATTCAGTTGGCTAACTGATAGTATTGATTTTTTGCTGCAAGTTTATGTGCAGCTGGACTGACTGGTGTTGATTTCTGCTGCAAGTGTGATGTTCAGTTGGCTAACTTGATAGTGTTGTTTTCTGCTGCAAGTTTATGTTCAGTTGGCTAACTTTATAGTGTTGTTTTCTGCTGCAAGGGTTTATGTTCAGTTGGCTAACTTTATAGTGTTGATTCTGCTGCAAGTTTATGTGCAAATGGGTAACTGATATGTTGGTTTTTTGCTGCAAGTGTATGTTCAGTTGGTTACTGATAATTTGTTTTCTGCTGCAAGTTTATGTTCAGTTGGCTAACTGATAGTGTTGATCTTTTGCTGCAAGTGTTTTGTTTAGTGGCTAACTGATAGTGTTGATTTTCTGCTGCAAGTGTATGTTCAGCTGGCTAACTGATAGTGTTGTTTTCTGCTGCAAGTTTATGTTCAGTTGGCTAACTGATAGTGTTGTTTCTGCTGCAAGTGTTATGTTCAGTTGGCTAACTGATAGTGTTGATTTCTGCTGCAAGTTTATGTTCAGTTGGCTAACTGATAGTGTTGTTTTCTGCTGCAAGTTTATGTTCAGTTGGCTAACTGATAGTGTTGTTTTCTGCTGCAAGTTTATGTTCAGTTGGCTAACTGATAGTGTTGTTTTCTGCTGCAAGTTTATGTTCAGTTGGCTACTTGATTTCTGCTGCAATTGTTTGTGCACGTGACGACTGGTGTTGATTTCTGTTGCAGGTGTATGTGCAAGTGATGATTGGTGTTGATTTCTGAAGCAAGTTTATGCTCAGTTGGCTACTTGATTTGTGCTGAAAATTTATGTTTTTTGGCTACTTGATTTATGCTGAAAGTTTATGTGTTTTGGCTACTTGATTTCTGCTGAAAGTTTTTTTTTTTTTTTTACTACTCGATTTCTGCTGAAAGTTTATGTTTTTTTGGGGGGTAATTGATTTGTGCTGAAAGTTTATGTTTTTTTGGCTGCTTGATTTGTGCTGAAAGTTTATGTTCTTTGGCTACTTCATTTCTGCTGCATCCTTTGTGCACGTGATGACTACTGTTGATTTTTTTGGGCAAGATTATGTTCATTTGATTACTGCTAGTGTTGATTTCTGCCGCAGGTTATGTTCACATGACTTACTGCAAGTGCTAGTGTTGATTTCTGCTGCAGGCTATGTTCACATGACTTACTGCAAGTGCTAGCGTTGATTTCTGCTGCAGGTTATGTTCACATGACTTACTGCAAGTGCTAGTGTTGATTTCTGCCGCAGGCTATGTTCACATGACTTACTGCAAGTGCTAGTGTTGATTTCTGCCGCAGGCTATGTTCACATGACTTACTGCAAGTGCTAGTGTTGATTTCTGCCGCAGGCTATGTTCACATGACTTACTGCAAGTGCTAGTGTTGATTTCTGCTGCAGGCTATGTTCACATGACTTACTGCAAGTGCTAGTGTTGATTTCTGCTGCAGGCTATGTTCACATGACTTACTGCAAGTACTAGTGTTGATTTCTGCTGCAGGCTATGTTCAAATGACTTACTGCAAGTACTAGTGTTGATTTCTGCTGCAGGCTATGTTCAAATGACTTACTGCAAGTATTAGCGTTGATTTCTGCTGCAAGTTGATGTTCCAGACAAGCGGGCATGTTTTGCTTCGCAAATGGCAGTCATTTTTGAAGTTATTAATTTTTTGTTTTGTCGCATTTGATAATTTCGGTGATTATTTAGACGCTTACAAATGGCGTGCATTGTAGTCGATGTAATGCTGATTTTACTGGTCAGGAGAAAACATAGAGCATCGTTTTTACAAACCACATCTCTCAGAATAATTACGTGGACCCCTTTATTTTTATATATATAGATATTTTTTTTATAGTTCTGGCTCTCAAGTCTTTGAAATTCGGCTTTTGGGTGATGATGATGATGATGTGTGTGTGTGTGTGTGTGTGTGTGTGTGTGTGTGTGTGTGTGTGTGTGTGTGTGTGTGTGAGAGGCTTTGTGCGAGTTTCCCCCCTCGCAAAGATCTGTTAAAGTCTCTCGACTTGTGTAACAGTTTCGTCAGAGCTCGGAAGCTGTGTGAAAGTCGAGGTGCTCCACGTCCCTAATAGTCCTTATGGTCTCTGTGGACGTAAAGCAACACTGAATTTGAACTCAGACACTCAGGAGCTGTGTGAAAGTCGAGGTGGCCGTCCCTAGTAGTCCTTATGGTCTCTGTGGACGTAAAGCAACACTGAACGGGAGGGAAAGACAGAGCTCAGGAGCTGTGTGAAAGTCGAGGTGGCCGTCCTGGGCTCCCCGTCCATAATAGTCCTTACGGTCTCTGTGGACGTAAAGCAGACACGGGCTGAAGTGTCCTGGCCAAATCTTATTCTGGACAGCTGTCAGGAGCTCGTGAAAGTCGAGGTGGCCGTCCTGGGCTCCCCGTCCATAATAGTCCTTATGGTCTCTGTGGACGTAAAGCAACACTGAACTGGAACTCAGAACTCAGGAGAAAGTCGAGGTGGCCGTCCTGGGCTCCCCGTCCATAATAGTCCTTATGGTCTCTGTGGACGTAAAGGCAAAGCAACAGTGAATTTGAACTCAGACACTCAGGAGAAAGTCGAGGTGGACGTCCTGGGCTCCCCGTCCATAATAGTCCTTATGGTCTCTGTGGACGTAAAGCAACAGTGAATTTGAACTCAGACACTCAGGAGCTGTGTGAAAGTCGAGGTGGCCGTCCTGGGCTCCCCGGCCCTAATAGTCCTTACGGTCTCTGTGGACGTAAAGCAACAGTGAAGTTGAACTAACAGTTGCAGACTTTGTAAAACGTATTGTTTCTGCCTTAAAGTTTCACAGCTTCACTGACGGTGTGCTTCAGCACTTTCACGGTTTGTCTGAGAGTTACACACACTGCTACAAGGTTTGTTTCAGCTTCGCTTGAAGTTTCCCAAATCGTCTAATAGTTTGTAACAATTTGTGTCAGCTGTACTTTCGTGTGTGTGTGTGTGTGTGCGTGTGCGTGTGCGTGTGCGTGTGCGTGCGTGCGTGCGTGCGTGCGTGCGTGTTAGATACAGAACTTAACGCATGCTGTGCCCCATTTGTCAACGAGTTATTTGTGACAAGTTCTGCCCCCCCCCCCCCCCCCCCCCTTTATTTTTCTTCTTCCCAAAAGTGTGTTCACAGAAGTGATGGCATTGGAGACAAAACCTCTCAAAATAACCTCAGCATGTCGTATAGTAATTTATACACTACAGCAACCCTTGTTGTCGTGGACATGCGTCCAAAAGTGCATTAGATTCAGTTTTTGCCGTTTGTTGCTGCCAGCGTTGAGCACCCTACCACTCTTGCATGAAACGTTAAAATTGTATATATATATACATATATGTGTGTGTGTGTGTGTGTGTGTGTGTGTGTGTGTGTGTGTGTGTGTGTGTGTGTGTGTTGTATAACATGTAGCAAAATGAAAAGTGTTCTTTCATATATATATATATATATAAGAACACTTTTCATTTTGCTACTTTTTTTGAAGCACAGTCCGTGCGGATGCTTGTATAGACGCAGAAAGAGCTGGGTTTGGTTGGTTAGACTGGGTTTAACGCCGCGTTGTCTCCGAAGTGGTAGCGGCGGGGACCGAGATCCCAGGAGTTGGGAGAAGTGGGAGACTGTGTATACCTATCGCTACACTGTCACCACCACAATGACTGCTGTGTTATTAAGATGGGCAGCGATGAGACAGTTGTTTCCGAAGTGGCAGCGGCGGGAACCGAGATCCCAGGAGTTGGGAGAAGTGGGAGACTGTATATACCTAACGTTACACTGTCACCACCGGAATGACTGCTGTATTATTAAGATGGGCAGCGATGTGAGCCATTTTAATGTTTCATTAACCCCTTCACTGCCCCAGCCTGTAAAATGTCCGGGCTGCAAGATGCACGGACGCGCCTGCAAACAGTCTATTTTCCGCTCCTATAACATCTGCTTTCAATGCTGTGTGTTTCGATGAAAATCCTTTGACGTGCCAGTGCGAAAAATAGGACAGAAACGGTTAAGGGTTTCAAATGTTGCACTTCTGTTGGTCGTTTTCAAGTGACAGCATGGCAGTGAAGGGGTTAATTGTGAGGGACAAAGTCACAAGACAGTGTCCACAGACCACAATTTTTATATATATATTTTTTTTTTGAAGAGAAAGGAGAACCGAAGCGGATTTGAGCCGAGGTCCACATGCTTACCAGCCTAACGCCTTACCGCTAGGCCAAACCGGCTCTGTATAGAATAGCTGGAGCCCGCGTGGGGTGTCACGGCTAAGGATACACCCGTTAACCCCGGCGGTATGCGGCTGGATAGATCGTTGCGTCTTCTTGTCTTCTTCTTGATGAATAACGTTGGCAACTCCCAATTCTGAGACAAACTCCCAACGGGAAATCTGGCAAAGCACTTCCTTTTTTTTCTTTCTCTGTTGTTGTTTTTGTTGTTGTTCTTCTGGCCCCCACCCCCTTTTGATTATATATATATATATATATATATATATATATATATATATATATATATATATATATAGTTAGTATAGCAAAGACTGGGTGTTAGGTCCAAATGGGCCGAACGCTACTATACTTGAGTATTAAAGTTTTCTTTCTCTCTCTCTCTCTCTCTCTCTCTCTCTCTCTCTCTCTCTCTCTCTCTCTCTCCTCTCCCCCCTCCCTCCCTCCCTCCATGACCCCCGGCAAAATGGCTCCGACTCTCTCTCTCTCTCTCTCTCTCTCTCTCTCTCTCTCTCTCTCTCTCTCTCCTCTCTCCCCCTCCCTCCCTCCCTCCATGACCCCCCGGCAAATGGCTCCGACTCTCTCTCTCTCTCTCTCTCTCTCTCTCTCTCTCTCTCCCTCCCTCCCTCCATGACCCCCCGGCAAAATGGCTCCGACCTCTCTCTCTCTTCTCTCTCTCTCTCTCTCTCTCTCTCCCCTCCCCTCCCTCCATGACCCCCCGGCAAAATGGCTCCGACTCTCTCTCTCTCTCTCTCTCTTCTCTCCTCTCTCTCCTCTCCCTCCCTCTCCTCCCTGCTCCTCTTCTCTCTCTCTCTCTCTCTCTCTCCCCCCCTCCCTCCCTCCCTCCATGACCCCCCGGCAAAATGCTCCGACTCTCTCTCCTCTCTCTCTCTCTCTCTCTCTCTCCTCTCTCTCCTCCATCCCCTCTCCACTCTCTCTCTCTCTCCTCTCTCTCTCTCCTCTCCTCTCTCCCTCCCTCCATGACCCCCCGGCAAAATGCTCCCACTCTCTCTCCTCTCTCTCTCTCTCTCTCTCTCCCTCTCTCCTCCTCTCTGCCCCCCGACTCTCTCTCTCTCTCTCTCTCTCTCCTCTCTCTCTCCCCTCCTTCTCTCCCCTGCTGACTCTCTCTCTCTCCTCTCTCTCCCCCCCTCCCTCCCCCATGACCCCCGGCAAAATGGCTCCGACTCTCTCTCTCTCCTCTCTCTCTCTCTCTCCCCCCCTCCTCCCTCCCTCCATGACCCCCCGGCAAAATGGCTCCGACTCTCTCAGAACTCGTGGCACTACGTGGAAACCCCAGCCGCTTGCCCCCCACAAACAGTGAGAGCCCGTGTGGCCCAGCGGTAAGGCGTAAGTGTGACGTCGGCTGCGTGGTAATGAAGCGGAAGGACTTCAGGTTCGATTCCGGGAATTCAGCTCCCGGCTTTCTCTTCACAAGTTGCGGTGCTTGTGGACACTGTCTGTGTGACTTTGCCTCCCTCTCACCCTCTCCCTTCCCCCCTCCTCCGCCTTCCCCCTCCCCCCCCCCCCCCTTTCTACACACACACACACACACACACACACACACAACCCGTCAATTAATGAAACTTTAAAGTAAAAGTCCAAGGTTTTTAAGTATGCAAAATGACCATCGAAATGATTGACAAATGAGTCATTAGTTTCAGATTAAAAAAATTTTTAAAAAATGTTTAATTGGGTTTTTAATCGATTTTATTTTCTGTAGGCTGGCCGAGACTACAGTCTCGGGTTCTCCATCAGTCACGTGACTTTCCCGGAAGTGACGTCAGTCTGGGGAGTCTGTGCGGTTGCCATCTTAGATTCTTCAGTAAACTGTGTATGCGTATGGTCGATAAAAAAAGTTAACTATGCCGGCCTACTGTGTTGCCGCGAACTGTAACAATTCGCAGACGACCCCAGGTATAACAATGCACGACCTCCCGCGCAATCGACCCGCAGTGAGGCGAAAGTGGATTACATTTATACAATTCAAACGAGCTGACTTTCTTGCTGCGCCGCATCACGCCCATTTGTGTAGCGAGCACTTCAGTGAGTGCGATTTCTCAAACCCCATGGAATACCGCAAGGGTTTGCTTCGAAGCTGACACGATGTTCCGGTACTCTTTCAAAATCCTGCCTGACAGGCTCAAACTGATACGGCGTATCCTTGTGGGTCTCTCGGGCAAAGTATCAGTTTCGTCTTCGGAGCTCGAGTTGGCCATTTTGCAGCGACTCCCCAGAGTGACGTAGGCATATGGTCACGTGATTTGGGCGTCATGGCGACGCTTTCGGTACGACAGAAAATGCCTTTTTTCGTGCATTTATAGCCCTCAGATCACAGTTTCACCTACATCATCGTTCTCAGCGAGCTTTAACGGAAGTCGTGTCAAAAATCACCACTAACCTTGGACTTGTCCTTTAAAACGGTTCTCAGGTAGGTAGGTATAGGTAGGTAGGTAGGTGTGTTGCTTAATGTCCTCAGATTACAGTTGACATATTAGGGACAAGCTGTGACCAATGCCGAAGCACTGGTTCAATATAGCTTTACGTCCACGGAAACCAGAAGGTTCGTTAGGAAGGACAGCTCAGGACGGCCACCTCGACTCTCACACAGCTCCTGGCTCTCATCGCTGCACCGTCTTATATAATGGAGGAGTTATTCTGGTGGTGACGGTGTCCTTGGATTTAGCCCCCCCCCCCGCCGCCCCCCCCCCCCCTCCCTCCCCCAGTATCAACCCCCTTACTCCTTTTTTTTCTTTTTTTTTCTTTTTCGGATTGCGTAAGCGTAACCGCGTTGTAGGAAAGCAGTCCTTGTTTCCGACTTGCTCGCTTTTTTTTTTTTTTTTTTCCAAATCGGATTGTGTTTGGCGGCATAGAGTGAGTGATAGAGTAAGTAATACATGGATGCTGTGTACTTGAAAAGCAGTCCCTTGGTACCGACCTTTAAAAAAAAACAAAAAACTTTTATTATCACATTGTGTTTGGCGCGCGGCGTAGAGTGAGTGATAGAGCAATACATGGATGCTGTGTACTTGAAAAGCAGTCCCTTGGTACCGACTTTTTTTATTTATTTTATTTATTTAACATTTATCACATTGTGTTTGGCGCGCGGCATAGAGTGAGTGATAGAGTAATACATGGATGCTGCGTACTTGGAAAGCAGTCGTCCTTGTTTCCGACTTGCTTTTTTTCCTTTTTCCCCTTCCCCCTCTTTTTTTTTTTCTCTCCTTTTTTTCTCTCCTCCTTTTCAAATCAGATTGTGTTTTGCGGCATAGAGTAAATGATAGTGTAATACAGGGATGCTGTGTACTTGAAAGGCAGTCCTTGTTTTTCACTTGCTCGCTCTCCCCCCCCCCCCCCCCCCCCTTTTCTTTCTTTTCCTTTTCCAAATCGGATTGTGTTTGGCGGCATAGTGATAGAGTAATACATGGATGCTGTGTACTTGGAAAGGAGTCATTGTTTCCCTACTTGCTGGCTATTTAAAATTATTTTTTTTATATATATTTTGTTTAGCTTTTATATATATATTTTATTATCAGATTGTGTTTGGCGGCATAGAGTGAGTGATAGAGTATTACATGGATGCTGCGTACTTGGAAAGCAGTCCTTGTTTTCCAATTGCTTTTGTTTGTTTGTTTTGTTTTTTGTCTTCGTTTTCCCCACAATCGGATTGTGTTTTGCGGCACAGAGTAAGTGATAGAGTAAGTGATGTGGCCCCCACGTCTGGAACAATCTCCCACAAGACATCAGGCACTCTGCTACTCTCTCTTCCTTCAAAAGCCAACTCAAGACATTTCTCTTCTCAGAATATTTCAGTTAAGCCACATTGTCCTTCACTGCTGTCAGCCTGTACAATGTGTGTGTGTGTGTGCGTGCGTGCGTGCGTGCGTGCGTGCGTGTGTGTGTGTGTGTGTGTATTTGTTGTGTGTGCATCTCTAGCATAGTGTTTAAAAACCCATGTCGATATCTTTTCTTCTTTTTTTTTTATAACATTTTCCATCTCGATGTACATTATGTGTGTATGCTTGTTCAGCGCTTTGAGTCGCAGGGTAGGCGCTTTACAAATTTCCATTATTATTATTATTATTATAGAGTAATGCATGGATGCTGCGTACTTGGAAAACAGTCCTTGTTTCCGACTTGCTTTTTCTTTTTTCTTTTTTGGGTCTTCGTTTTCCCCCCAATCGGATTGTGTTTTGCAACCGAAGCCACGCTCTGGTGTTTCATTTTGGCGACAGTGTAGCTCTCGTTCTGTTGACTTGAGCTTTTGACGCTGAAGCCGCCATGCCTTTTACTGCTTGTTGTTAAGACCTTATCTGTGCCTCTACCCTCCTGACCCCCCCTCCCACCCCCACCAACACCCCCCCCATACCCCCCACCCCCTCCCCCCGCCTCACCAACCCCCGAACCTTCAACCTTCTCCATGCTGTGAACCCAAGACACTGAGCATGCTTTGTCGAAAAGGAAGATATATATCGCATGTGATATATATATATATATTAACATGTATATATATATATATATATATATATATATATATATATATAATTATATTACTATATATATATATTATATAATCGTGTATAATTGTTCACATAAACGCCAGTTATTTTTTTTTTTTTTTTAATCATCGTGATGAGAACATTGGTCACATCAGTTTATTGTTTACTCGGGCATTTAAATTTATATCGATATATATTTCTGAATGCTTGTATATTTGCGATATACACCCCCTTCACCCCACCTTATACAATGGTGACGATGGCATGTGTCATATTGGGTTTTGTGTGATTTTATATTTTGATTGCTAAAATGCTTTTGTTGCTGATGTATGTACGGCCCAATTCCTCCCCCCCCCCCCCCCCCCCCCCCCCCCCCCCTCCCCTCCTCAAATCAGGATACTGAGGTAAATATTTGACGTTCATCTTCCGCAGGTTTTGACATGTGCTGATTAATTTTTCCCCCATGATAAAAACAAAATAAGCATCGCTGTTTGAACCCGAAATCAGGACATCAGCATGAATATCATTTTTGATGACTTTTACCCTGTACATAAAAATGATGATGATCAGTTTTTGGACTGTTGGCGTTTGATATTTATATGCTGTGTTAGATATTTTTTAAGCCTTGCTGTTTTTAACCTGAGTGTGTATATCGATGTTTTACCCTGTAGTTATACAGTTTAACCGTGCGCACAAGTGCTATAAAAAATAAATATAAAAAATAAAGAAAGAGAGAGAGGGTGTTGCGTTATCGCTACAGTTGCTGGCAGATAATGCATGACTCAGCCGCGATCAGATCACGATTCCAGGCGGATTATATATGGCTTTCTGCGATCAGATCACGATTCCAGGCGGATTATATATGGCTTTCTGCGATCAGATCACGATTCCAGGCGGATTATATATGGCCTTCTGCGCCGATCAGATCACCGCTGTCTCCTGCTGTGGATTGCCTCGCCAGGAGTTGGCTAATTCTCTCATTTCAAAAAAATAAAGCAAACAGTACGTAACTCATATATATATATATATATATATATATATATATATATATATATATATATATATATGCCCATTCAACCAGAACGGTTCTATCAGGGCGTGAAAGGCAGACAGAAGTGGGATCAGAGTTCAGGAGCTGTGTGAAAGTCGAGGTGGCCGTCCTGGGCTCCCCGTCCCTAATAAGCCTTATGGTTTCTGTGGACGTAAAGCGACATGAAAGAGGAAGTAGCCTGTTCAGAGCTCAGGAACTGTGCGAAAATCCAGGTTGACGTCCTGGGCTCCCCGTCCCTAATAGTCCCTGCAGTCTCTGTGGACGTAAAGCAACACTGAACCTGGAACTCGGACACTCAGAAGCTGTGAAAGTCGAGGTGGACGTCCTGGGCTCTAATAGTCATCCATATGGTCTCTGTGGACGTCAAGCAACACTGAACCTGGAACTCGGACACTCAGAAGCTGTGAAAGTCGAGGTGGACGTCCTGGGCTCTAACAGTCATCCATATGGTCTCTGTGGACGTCAGGCAACACTGAACCTGGAACTCGGACACTCAGAAGCTGTGAAAGTCGAGGTGGACGTCCTGGGCTCCCCGTCCCTAATAGTCTGTATGGTCTCTGTGGACGTAAAGCACCATGAAAGAGGAGCTCAGGAGCCGTGTGAAAGTCGAGGTGGCCGTCCTGGGCTCCCCGTCCCTAATAAGCCTGATGGTTTCTGTGGACGTAAATCAACACGAGAGAAGAACAGCACTGGCCCGAAGGACCAACATATGCAGAAAAGCTCTCAGGGTTCCAGAGAGGACCTCAGTGGTGCCGACAGACAGACAGCCTCATCAGCACCATCAACCTGGACGTCTGAGGACAGTTCTGGAAAGCAGAAGAATAAAACCCTGACTTTTGTAAAGAAGGAAAAATAAAGACAGAAAGAAGAAGAAGAAGAAAAAGAAGAAGAAGAAGAAGAAGAAGAAGAAGAAGAAGAAGAGAGAGAGAGAGAGAGAGAGAGAGAGAGAGAGAGAGAGAGAGAGAGAGAGAAACAAGACAAGAAAGTTTATTTGTTTTTAGGCCATTAGCCTCTTTCACAAAGAACATGAACACACTGCATATTTACGCTGCACAATACATTTTTTAAACATGCTTCTAGTGACAAGGTGACAGAGAGAGAGAGAGAGAGAGAGAGAGAGAGAGAGAGGAGAGAGAGAGAGAGAGAAGAGAGAGAGAGAGAGAGAGAGAGAGAGAGAGAACAAAAGAAGAAAGAGAGAGCGAGCGAGAGAGAGAGAAAGAAGAAGAAGATGGAGGAGGAGAACATCACTAGTGTGTGTGTAGGTGGCCAGCTGTCTGTCCATTCAGCTGTCTCCAAACTAAACAACAACACTAATAATGTACATTTACCATGCGCTCATCAACGCCATGAACGCTCACATCATAAACATTAACCTAAAGAAAACAATTTACATAAGGTATTATATGGATCAAACTTTGCGGGGGGCTTGGAAGGGTCATAGCTAAGCTTAGAGTACGTGGGGGGGGGTGGGGGGGGGGGGGGGGAAACTTAATACATTAATATGAATAGAGATCTTTTCCAAAACTTTGCAGTGCATTAACTGACCCAATTTCAGGGTCATAGCTTAAGCTTAGAGTACGTGGGGAGGGGGGGGGGGGGGGGGGGGGGGGGGGGGACTTAATACATTAATAGAAGCGAGATACTTTCTAAAAACCAATTTGCAGTGTATTAACCTGACCCAATTCGGGGGAACAGACAGACACCAAAAACCAATGTACTGAACTTTCACCTTGGAAAAACAATTGCAGTGTATTATGCTTTAGAATGTATAACAAGTGAAACAGATGCTAAAGTCAACATACTGAACTATTCTAAAAACCAATTGCAGTGTATTAACTGACCCAATTTCAGGGGGGGGTGGGGGGGTGGGTGGGACTTAATACATTAATATGAAGCGAGATCTTTTCTAAAAAACAATTGCAGTGTATTAACTGACCCAAATTTTCGGGGGGGGGGGGGGTGGGGGGGGACTTAATACATTAATATGAAGCGAGATCTTTTCTAAAAAACCAATTGCAGTGTATTAACTGACCCAATTTCAGGGGGGGGTGGGGGGGTGGGTGGGACTTAATACATTAATATGAAGCGAGATCTTTTCTAAAAAACAATTGCAGTGTATTAACTGACCCAATTTCAGGGGGTGGGGGGGACTTAAAAATTAATATGAAGCGAGATCTTTTCTAAAAACCAATTGCAGTGTATTAACTGACCCAATTTCGGGGGGGGGGGGGGTGGGGGGACTTTAATACATTAATATGAAGCGAGATCTTTTCTAAAAAACAATTGCAGTGTAAAAACTGACCCCATTTCAGGGGGAGGGGGGGGGGGGTGGACTTAATTGTTAATATGAAGCGAGATCTTTTCTAAAAAACAATTGCAGTGATTAATGACCAATGTCAGGGTGGGGGGGGGGGGCAATACATTAACATGAAGCGACGATCTTTTCTAAAAAACCAATTGCAGTGTATTCAACTGACACAATGTAAGGGGGTGGGGTGGGGGGGTGGGTGGGAGGGGGTACATTAATATGAAGCGAGATCTTTTCTAAAAAAAAAAACAATTGCAGTGTATTAACTGACCCAATTTCAGGGGGGGGGGGGGGGGGGGGGGGGAAATTAATACATTAATATGAAGTGAGATCTTCTCTACAAAAAACGTTGCAGGGTCATAGCTTAGGGTACGTGTCGTCAACCGGTTATTTTATTTATTTGGTTTATTTTACTGTCAAGATCAGCGTAAACCGGAGAAGAAGCAGAGAGAGAGAGAACTCGAACTCGAAAACTTTATTTTCCAAGGATTGTAGTTTAGGTTCATTTAGACCTGTCTAACAACTAGTCCTTGCCTAAAACTACTGAATAAGTTAAACATGGAGAAACAATTATATGTGGAAAACAAAAAACAACAAAGAAACTACCGGTTAAAAACTCGAATAATATTTAAACATGATAAACAAATACAAACAAAATAAAATATAACACTACCCCTATGAATAGTAATAAACATACAGGAACAGCAAAAATCAGTGAAAATACTTTGAGAGAGCGAGAGAACTCGAACTCGAAAACTTTATTTTCCAAGGATTGTAGTTTAGGTTCATTTAGACTTGCCTAACAACTAGTCCTTGCTAAGCTGACTCTCTAGAAAGCCCGCACGCTATCAGAATCACAGATCTACACCACCAGCACCTGACTAACGCCGAAGGCCTAGAACACAGCATCAATAACATAGATTAGAGAGAGAGAGAGAGGGGGGGGAGAGTGAGAGAGAGAGGGAGAGAGAGGAGCGAGCGGGGGGAGGAGAGAGAGAGAGAGAGAGAGAGAGAGAGAGAGAGAGAGAGAGAAAATAGAAAAAAAAATCGACAGTCGGTCAGATGTACCGGCTGATATTTTGTTTGAATGGTCCACACACACACTCACACACACACACACACACACACACACACACACACACACACACACACACACACACACACACACACACACACACACACACACACACACACACACACACAACTGAGCACAGCGGTTCGAGTCCCCGGGCGGTGCGGCTAGGGATTTTTCTCCCAGAGGCAGCTTCCAGTGAGGACTCTCGGTCACGGTGACCGTGCAGCCCCTGTGTGCACGTAGTCGCATGCATCAACATCTGTGTGCACGTTAAAACTCCCCAACACTGGCAGCCATATATACCACTGTTTTGCACACACGAAAATACTGCATGCACTGTTAGGAATGGGTAGCGCTGCTCTTGCGGCTGCCTCCTGCCTTACGACCCGACGTAAGGCGACCCGAATTTCTTGCAAGAGACAAAGAAGTACTGATGAGGAATTTTAAAAAATAAAGAAATCTGTCTTTGTCTCTGTCTGTGACTCTCTCCCTGTGTGTGTGTGTGTGTGTGTGTGTGGGTGTGTGTGTCGGTGTGTGTGTGTGTTGTGTGTGTGTGTGTGGTGTTGGGTGTGTGTGTGAGTGTGTATGTGTGGTGGGTGTATCATCTATATATATATATCTAAAAAACACCTATCTAATATCCAAACTATCTACATCTCTCAATCTCTAATATCACACTCAAGCATACAAATCCCTAATCTCATCTTCTATAAAAAATCTAGCCTCTCCAATACATATATACTTCCCTCTCTCTTCACCTCTCTATCACTCTCTCTCCCCAATCTCCTGCATTTCACACTCTCTATCTCCCTCTCTCTCCCCATCCTCTCTCTCCACTATCTATCTCCCTCTCTCTCCCTCTCTCTCTCAATCTCATCTCTCACCCCTCTACTCTCTCCCTATGTCCCTCTCTCTCCCCACTCTCTCTCTCCCTCTCTCTCTCACTTCCCCCCTCTCCTCTCCCTCCCTCTCCTCTCTCTCCCCCTCTTCTCACTCCCCCCCTCCCCCCCTCTCTTTCTCTCTAAGTCTATGTTATTGATGCTGTGTTCTAGGCCTTCGGCGTTAGTGACGTTAGTCAGGTGCTGGTGGTGCAGATCTGTGATTCTGATAGCGTGCGGGCTTTCTAGGGAGATGGCGTGGATGTGACCTAACGTGTTCCAGGTCTGTGGTGTTGAAGACATACTGGTGTTCCAGGTCTGTTGTGTTGAAAGCATACTGGTGTTCTAGGTCTGTGGTGTTGAAGACACTCTGGTGCTCCAGGTCTGTTGTGTTGAAGACATACTGGTGTTCCAGGTCTGTTGTGTTGAAAGCATACTGGTGTTCTAGGTCTGTGGTGTTGAAGACATACTGGTGTTCCAGGTCTGTTGTGTTGAAAGCATACTGGTGTCTAGGTCTGTGGTGTTGAAGACACTCTGGTGCTCCAGGTCTGTTGTGTTGAAGACATACTGGTGTTCCAGGTCTGTTGTGTTGAAAGCTCCCCCGGGTTCTAGGTCGGGGGGTTTAAACCCGGGGCTCCAGGTCTTTGGTTGAAGAAACCCCGGTTTTCCCGGGGTTTTGGGTGGAAGACCCCCCTGGTGCCCAGGTCTTTTGGGGGTTGAAGACATGCTGGTTTTCCCCAGGCCCGTTGTTTTGGGAAGAAAACCCCTTGTTCTAGGTCTGGGGTGTTAAAACACCTGGTCTCCACCTTTGTTTGAAGACAATTGGTTTTCCCCGGGCCCCGGGTTTGAAGACATCGGTTCTAGGTTTTTGGTTTGAAGACATGCTGGTGTTCTGGGTTTCGGGTGTTGAAAAACAACGGTTTCTAGGTCTTTTTGGTTGAAGACATGCTGGTGTTCTAGGCCCGGTTTGAAGACATCCCGGGTTCAGGTCTGGGTTTGAAGAACTCGGTTTTTCCATTGTTGTGTTAAGGACAACTGGTTTTCTAGGTTGTTGTGTTGAAGACATATTTTCGGGCCCCTGTTTTTAAAGACATACTTTGTTCTAGGCCCGTTGGGGGTTGAAGAAAACCCCTTGTTTTTGGGCCCTTTTGGTGTTGAAGACAACTGGTGTTCCAAGGTCTGTTGTTTGAAGACATACTGGTTTTCCCAGGTCTTTTGGTGTTCTAGGTTTTGGGCCCAAAAAGACATGGGGTTCTATTCTTGGTGTTGAAGAATTTGGCCCTAGGTTTGTTGTGTAAAGACAGGGGAAAGCCCCAGGTTTTCACAGTTGGGTCCCTTTCTAGGTTTGTAGTTGAAACACGGTTTTGGTCCACGTTTAAACACGGGGTGTTTTTGGGCCCGTTGTGTTAAAAGAAAACCAAGTTTTCCCCCAGGCCCGTTTTTGGAAGACATCCCGGTGTTCGGGGCCCCGTTGTGTTGAAGACAAATTGGTGTTCAAAAGGGTTTTGGTGTTGGGAAGAAAACCCCTTGGGTTTTTCCCAACCCCTTGGTGTTTTTAGGCCCAAAGGAAGAAGACTTTTGGTTTTCCTTTTGGGCCAGGTGCCCTAGGCCCGGTGTTGAAGACATGCTGGGCCCGGGTTTCTGTTGTGGAAAGAATGTTTTCCAGGCCCTTTGGTTTAAAGAACGGGTTCTGGGTTTTTGGTGTTGAAGACATGCTGGTGTTCTAGGTCTTTTGGGGGTTGAAGACACCCCGGTGTTCTAGGTTTGTTGGGAAGACAAGGTGTTCTAGGTCTGTTGTGTTGAAAAATACGGGTGTTCAAAATCTTTGGTTTTAAGACAAAATTGGTGTTCTAGGCCCGTTGGGGGAAGACAACTGGTGTTCTGGGTCTGGGTTAAACAACTTTTTCTAGGTCTGTTGTTTTGGGAAGACAACGGGTTTTTCCCCCAGGCCCCGGGTTAAAGACATACCGTTTTTGGTTGGTGGAAGACATACTTTTTCCCCAGGCCCCGGTTTAAAGACCCCTGGGCCCCGGGTGGGGTTTGGGGAAGAAAACCCCTTGCCCAGGCCCGTTTGTTGAAGACATCCCGGTGCCTAGGTCTGTTGTGGGGAAGACATACTGGTGTCCCTTGGGGCCCTTTGTTTGAAGAAACCCCGGGTTCTAGGTCTGTTGTTTGAAGACATCCGGGTTTTCTAGGTCTGTTGGGGGTTGAAGACATCGGGCTTTCTAGGTCTGTTGTTTGAAGACATTTTGGCTTCTAGGTCTTTTGGTTGAAAAATCCTTGTTCTAGGTTTTTTTTGGTTGAAGACATCGGGGTTCCCGGGGTCTTTTGGGAAGACATCGGGTTTTCCCAGGTCTGGGGGGTTGAAGACATCTGGCTTCTAGGTCTGTTGGTTAAAGACACCGGGCCCCAGGTCTGTTGTGTTGAAGACATCCTTGTTCTAGGTTTGGGGGTGTTGAAGACATCCCTTTTTCTTCTGGGTTAAGCCACTTTTTCCCGGGTCTTTTGGTTTAAAGGGACATGCTGGTGTTCTAGGTCTGTTGTGTTGAAGACATCTGGTGTTCTAGGTCTGTTGTGTTGAAGACACTGGCGTTCTAGGTCTGTTGTGTTGAAGACATACTGGCGTTCTAGGTCTGTTGTGTTGAAGACATACTGGGTTCTAGGTCTGTTGTGTTGAAGACATACTGGGTACTAGGTCTGTTGTGTTGAAGACATACTGGCGTACTAGGTCTGTTGTGTTGAAGACATACTGGCGTACTAGGTCTGTTGTGTTGAAGACATATTTTCTAGGTCTGTTGTGTTGAAGACATACTGGGTTCTAGGTCTGTTGTGTTGAAGACATACTGGTGTTCTAGGTC
>JABMCL010003790.1:292500-307500 GCA_018857735.1 Alviniconcha marisindica
AAAACACAAAAAAACCCCCCACCACCACACACGCACACACCCCACACACACACGCACCCCCACACGCACGCACGCCCCACCCCCCCCACACCAACACACACGCCTCGCGCACATAAAAGTGATTGTTTGTATACAGTTTTTTTTTTAGAAAGAAGATGAATGAGTGTTGAACGTGTTTTTGTATAGATGGGGGGTACGATTTAAAAACCCCACAACGATGTGCTTAAACGGGCAGTGTCTAAAGACTTGTGGGGGTGTTTTCCAAATGGGGGTCCAAAACAAAAAAGGTGCGAAAGCCGTGATGTTGGTTTGTAAGTGAATTTTCAGCCGGGTGTGAGGAAACGTAGTGTACGAGACGGGGGTTAGACATCGCAGTTCAGAAGGTAACAGGACCAGAACCATTTATAGCACTGAAACACATACACGCGACTTTTTTTAAATTCCCCAAAGGGAAAGCCGTGCAGTTTTCCCGGGGAGGTGTTGGGGGGTGGCGGGGTGCCAAAGAAAGTTTCAGCAAAGTTTAAATTTTCTGGAGGGGTTTGGATGACAAATAGGTGTCCCCATGAGGAGACATTAGTAGTAAGCCGTGAAAGGATATAGGAAGTAACAATGTCTTGGCTGCTCTTCAGTGAAAACCTGCGGATTGAACTAATGCTTTAAAAACTCGAAATAATCAGTAACAAGTGTTTTGGGTGCACTTCAGTAGAAACCTGCGGATTAAATTTGGGTTTAAGGTTGAAATTTTTTTTGACCCCTTTTATAAAACCCTTTTTTGGCAGAATCAAAAGGGGTGTTGTGGGGCCCAAGAAAAAAATGATCAGGGGGGGAAACGGTGGAAAGGTTTTCAAGGAAGACAAAAAGGAAAAAAGGGAGAGCTTCTTTTTTGTCGTCGTTCATTTGAGCTGATTTTCGCATCCATTTTTTATGTCGTCTGTGCAGCTTTGGTTCTTTGGGTGAGGTTGGTCATTTCACTGAGAGGAGCGGATTTCTGAAGTGTTTCCCCCCCGGAAAAGCTGAGTTTACAGAGGGGTTTTTAAGATGATATCGGAGAGAGGGATGTCAGGACGAAGAGAAGGGGGAGCCCTGAGGCACACCGTAAGAGCTTGATGGGGAAAGGGCGAGTTATTGACTGAAGTGGACTGATATCGTCTGAGAGGTATGAAAAAACCATTGGAGTGCAGTAGACTGAATGCCCAAAACAGAGTTCGGGCGGAGAGGAATTTGGTGGTCAGTATTAAAAAGCGGCGAAATCAGAAAAAAATTTAAAAAAAAAAGACTGTTTTTTCCCAGGCGGAAGTATCATTTACAACCGTAACAAACGGTTTTGTGCTGTCGAGCAGACAGGCTGACTGAAAGATGTTGCTCAGGTTGGTTTCTTGAAGATGGGAGAGAAGTTTGTGGAGAACGACTTTTTCAATGATTTTGGACAGAAACGTGAGGTTAGAAATGGGTGGTAGTTCTTCAAAAGATTTTGTTGTTGTCAATGATGGTTTTTTCACAGGGGTTTGACGTGGCAGTCTTCAGATCACTGTAAATCCCAAATGGAAAGGAGTGTTGTGATGTTCGTGATGGTCGGCAAAGGATGTAAAGGTTTTAATAAAGAACCCTGGTGGGAATGGGATCAGTTCCAAGACTTGGCAGATGCACTGTTGTTATTTTAAGACAAATTCATCAGTGACAGGCTCAAAGTTAGCAAGGGATTTCCAGCGAAAGAGGTATCAGGCAAGCAGTTGGGTTTGGAGGAGGGAAATTGTTTCTGATGGTCGAATTTTCTCAGTGAAGTAATCAGAAAAGACATTCGGGAGGTGGGCAGAGTCAAACGTTGAAGGAAGAGTGAAGATTGTTTTCCGAGAATGTTAAAGTTTTGAAAGAGCTGTTTACAAGTTGTGGACTGAATTTTGGCAGAGTTTAGGCTTTTTGGCTTTTTAAAAGGGTTTTCTTTTTTGTTTAATGGAGTCGTATATCTTTTTGTGGACGGTGAGCTTAGATTTGAGCCATCGTCTCCCGCCTGCCGACGCTGCCGTTTCAGCTCACAGAAAAACTGCCCCCCCATACGGCGGGAACCAGGGGGCTCTTGTAGGACGAACGAGGATTGTGTCAGAAGAACGGTTTTGAGGGGGGAAGAATTTTGTTTAAAGGGCGAAAACAGGAAACGCCCACACCACCCCCCACCCCCCACACCACCAAACACACACACACACACACACACACACACACACACACACACACACACACTACAAAAAAGTCAAGATAAACTTCAGGGGTAAAACGGATTTATTCCGATACGAAGAGCGCGGCCTTCAGACTCAAAAGCAGGATCACCCACTCATATACCTTTGGGGGGCAGTTTCTTCGTCACCCGTCGCACAGCCCTTTCGCCGTACACACATAATCTTTTACACAATCCCGTTTGGCATTTCCCAAACCCCCCTGGAGGCATCGTACTCGCTGAAAACAAACAAATTAAGCGCTGTCAGTATCACGGGGTATTCGCCTTCATGGTCATTGTATTCGTCTTTCTCTTCACTTTCATTCACCTTTGTCTTCACTGTAGTCAACGTTTATAGTCGCTTCATTTTTAGCCTTTGCTTACACTGCCTACTCCCACCACCACCACCACCACCACCCCCCCCCGACTTAGGCAGTTTCTTTCGTGGGAAACCCTCGCCACAGTCGTCGTAATCGTCCAGCGGTAAAGACAGCCACAGCCCCGTTGTTGCACTGGAATTTGTGGGGCCACTGCATTCGTCTGGAGGGGCGCACAACATGATGGTTACCAATTGACACGTGGCAATACAAAAATTAATGGACTGATTCATTGGTTAAAAACACATTCCATCATCACCGACCAAAATGCTTGCACGCAAAACCCAGCCTGGAACGTTTTTTTTTCAAGGACGAGACGCTTCATTTGTACGTGGCTTCAGGAGCTGGCATGACCAGGAGTTCTTTTTGCTCATGCAAAAAACTAACAAACAAAAAACAAGAAAACACTCCCGACATCCTGGAAAGCCTGTTGTAAAATTCTGATGAGTAGACACGTGTATATCCCATGAGCTACCGGGGCCCAGATTGCACTCCCGGGTCAATATTGCACGGAGTGCTTCCGGTGCATGACGTGACGTTCGGTAGTAGCAGTAGTAGCAGTAGTTGGATTTTAATGTCATGACAACCACACAGGGTCACTTCAGGACAGTCAAACTTAGGTCATAAGCAAATACACATTTCTAAACTCTTCTCACATATACATCACCCCCCAAGTAGCACAAAAAAATCACTTCCAAAAATAAAACAAAATAAAAAACATCCCAAAAATTTGAAAGTGAAACCCTTTTAATTTCCCCCGAAAAAAGCACAAAAGGGGGACATGGGGTGTAATTCGAATTTTTAAAACCTTAAAAAAATAAAAAAATGGGTTAAAATTTGTTTTTGCAAAAGGAAAAACCCCAAGGCACAATGACAATAATATTTCATCTCAAAAGGCCATACAAAAAGCCAACCTTGAAAAAAGGGGTTTTTTGGGAAAAAAACAAACAGAAAAAGCCCGGGGCAAAAAAGGGACTGGAAAAAAAAAAAAAAAATGGGAAAGGGGAAAAAGGAAAGGGAAAAAATGGCCCAATTCCCAGGGGGTGGGGGTAACTCCCCCCCCCTCCCCCGGGGGTGGGGCCAAAATACCCCTCCCCCTCCCCCCTGTGGGTGGGAGGGAAAAATAGCCCTTTTTTTTTTTTTTTTTTAATTTTTTTTATTTTTACCCGGCCGTCAGGGCATCCGAGGCCCCATTGAAACCCGTCACAGGTGTATAAGGGAGCACCTTTTTCCCTCCACATGGGAAAGTCTTTACAGAAATGTCTGCATTCAAGAATCGCGAAGGGTTCACATTCATCACCATCGCTGGGGTGGGGTATGTTGTGGGGGGGGGGGGGGGGGGGGGGGGGGGGAAAAAAAAAGAAGGAAAAAAAGGAAAAGAAAGAGAAAGGGGAAGAGAGAAGAAGAAGAAGAGAAAACAAAGGGGCAGAAGAAAAAGGGGGGTGTGTGTATGTGTGTGTGGGGTGTGTGTGTGTGTGTGTTTTTTTTTTTTTTGTTTTTTTGTGTGTGTTGTATGTGGTGGGGCGTGCGTCGTGCCGTGGGGTGTGTGTTTGGGGAAAAAAAAAAAAAGGGGAAAGAAAAGGGGAAAGGAAAGAAGAGAGAGAAAAGAAGAGAGAGAAAGAGAGAGAAGGATATGCTTGATTTTTGCAGTGTGATCTTTGTACGGGAAATTCCCAACCCCCCCCCTTATTTTTTTGTAAAACGCGAGGGCTTTTTAAGAAATGCGCTTTAGAAATGATCGATATTCTTCTCTGCTTCTTTTCATGGGAATGTAATGCAGTGTCAAATTGAACAAGCTTTCAAAAACAAAAACGCAGCAGGAAAAGTAGGGAGAGGAGGAAAAAAAAAAAGGAAGTGAAAGGACCGGAAATTGAAATTAGGACGAGGAAGAAATACTTGGGAACAGGAGAAGATGGTGGCGTATCTTCTAACCTTCCCCCGGCTTTAAGGGAACACTGTCAGCTTAGGTTCTCAAAGGGATCTTTAATTTTGCGTCCACAGTACCCCCCTGGCTTTAAAAACGGGTCTTTCCGGCCCTTTTTTTTGGGGGATTAGGGCTGGTTTTGGGGGAACCTTTGAATTTTTGCAAGAATCGCAGATCCCCTATTGGGCCAAGGGCGTTGCTTCACGCTGTGTATAACAATGGAACTTGAACCTGAATTGGAAGCAGTAAAATGCCACCACTGTTGCAGTTGCAAAAAAATTTCCGGGGAAAGGGGGTGGAGGGTGGGGGAAAAAAAGGGCTTTGTGTTTTTTGGGGAGAAGATCGCGAGTTCGTAAAAAAAAAGCGTTTGGGGGATCCCCATAGCACAACAACAAATTTTTGTTTTTGCCAGACACATTTTGACTACGGGGCTAAAAATTTTTTAAAATTGGCGTGTAAAATTCGAAAATTTCCCTTAGCCTTAAAGTATGAACCGGAAGTAAACGCAGCCAAGGGACTTAAGCGATGCCGGGCAACAGTCAAGGGAGCTAACAACCCCGCCTGAACCGCCCAATACTGAGTTGGGAATGGGAATTAGAAAGTGAGGGTGAATAAATCGATAAGACCGGAATAAAAAAAAAAAAAATACTAAGGCAGAGCTCCTGGCACCAACCGAAACATGTCAACCTCCATTGTGGCCGAGTCAGACTTAAAAGATGCATCTTCGGTACGCTGGGTTCTCAGCACAGGGGACCTTGGCTTCTGCATCCGCGGTACACCACTGCTTGTAATGAAAGAGGTGGTTAGAGAGGGGAGGGGTTGCAATAGCCGGACCAAATGCCAGAACAGATAAGGACGTGTAAACAAACAGAAAGAGAGCGATGCAAAAGTGAGAGACAAGAGTCGGACCGAAACAGAGGAATGGGGTGGACAGCACCCCGGGTATCGCGTAAGGTAACACTTACTGTATTCAGTCTTTACAGCCGTACAAGATTGGTGTCAGGATCACAGGTGGTACCGTTGACACAATGGTCACTGAACCCGGGCACACGTCTGGTTGATTTCCCGTTCTGAATGCATGAATAATCAGTTGGTTAGTTGATATTTAACGCACAGCTCTGCTGAAAGAAAGAGCACGCACATGCAGCAAACACAACTTCACAAACAACAAGGTGTTTCCGAACAATATCCTTGGTTTCAATGTGTATTTTGTTCTCGTGCGCCTGCTGGACAAACCAGGTGCTAACAATTATTAGGCTATTTCCTTTGAAAGGCAGGACCATAGCCAGTTGTCCACGATGTCGATCCCTGCACTGGACAAAAGAAGTGTGTGTCACGTGTTTGAGGCACGCGTGCTAACCGTTGGCTGTACAGTTCCATCGTTTCTTTGCTGAGGCTTCCTCAAAGCCAAACAAGATCCAAACACAAAAGGTTCAAATGAACTTAAGCAGTCATTCTGTTTCAGATTTGTTTTCAAAGCCAAACAGTTATCAAAATCTGATCCCAGTGATGACAATTAATCATTACATTGGTTGCCTGGGCCAGTCGCGAGTTTCGCTAGCTGAGTAGCTCATCGATGACCAGTACTAGCGACAGAAAACCACAGAGTAGCACGTGGCAGACTCCGACAGCATGGGACAATGTTCACGGCTGATAAACCTAAGCGGGAGACTTTGTTAAAAACAAAATTGAAAGAAAGTCCTTAAATTAATTCGTAACAGTCTCTTTTTTTCTTTTCTTTTTTTTTTGACATCAATTTTTTCAGTTCTGAAACAATAAAAACACAACAACAACAACAACAACAACACAGACACACACACACACACGCACACACACACACACACACACACACACACACACAGAGGAGACGCAAAGAGAAGAACTGCTTCACCTGACAGCACCAACGCTGTGAGGAAACAGAGCAAGCAACATACACAGATACAGAGGCCGCCAGTGCGAGAAGGTCGCATATTCATTTAACATCGTGTACGCAGACCACTGAACTCGCTCACAGCACCAACTTTGTACACAAAGGGTAACCGATCAAACCAACGGCCCTGACATGACGCGAGTCCAGTTCTTCTGATCCTTGCTCGTGCCTTGAGCCGCACGGACGGCTGAGTGAATAAAGCTGCTGTCAGACGCACGTAAAGAGGTTTAACTCACTGCAGTGGCACCGTCTTCACAGGAGGACATGGAGTCACAACGGACAAGCCTGGCCGTAGAGCAGTCGGAGCCAGGATCCAGAGCTGAAATACAGACAGCCGGAGAAGGGAGTGTGGGGTGTGTGTGTGTGGGTGTGTGGGGGCTTTTAGTGTGTAAACGGACCTGATTTTATATATCGTTAATGTTACTCAATGAACACAAAACAGCTAAGACAACGCCGGGCAAATGAGCTATACCCACACATACACATCAAAACATCAGAAAACACGAGACGGACCTACGACAGTGGCAAAACATAGATTACTGGCAGTACCAGTTTCAGTTCAATTTACACAGATTGCAAAGTCTCTTACTCAAAGCAAGCAGACACGCACAGCTGGGGCAGAGATGTGGAGAATGAAATGAAATGAAACAGATAATTCCGCCTGCAAGTGCATACCGGTTGATCCAGCACTGCACATTAACACTGATATTAAAGTAGTTACTGTTATTTCCTTCGTTAAATTCTGGTCGCCTTACGTCGGTAAAGCTACAGCAGCCACAAGAGCAGCGCTACCCAAGTACAGAAGGAAAATGTCTGACCATTAGCATTTGGTTGGACACGTCTGAAAGAGTTGTGACGTGTTGCCAGTGCCAATGACCCCACACTACACGTCTGAAAGAGTTGTGACGTGTTGTCAATGGCCTCACACGACACGTCTGAAAGAGTTGTGACGTGTTGTCAGTGCCAATGACATCACACGACACGTCTGAAAGAGTTGTGACGTGTTGTCAGTGCCAGTGACCTCACACGACACGTCTGAAAGAGTTGTGACGTGTTGTCAGTGCCAATGACCCCACACGACACGTCTGAAAGAGTTGTGACGTGTTTTCAGTGCCAATGACCTCACAAGACAAGTCTGAAAGATTACGTTCATCCAATACCTAACAACGTTAAAACATTTTTAAAACCCAAAATACTTTTAATCCCAGGGAAATTAAAGCGGGCGTTTATCGCACAAGCAAGAACACTCATAATTAAAAGAACACACGACATACACATACTAACATACGCCCCCCTTTTCTAAAACTGCATACACTAAAATTGTTATGCAAACCAAATTACCTGGAATAATGCTTTTCTGGGCAAACCAAACGTAAAAACTCTCAAATTAAATAAAATCATTAGGTTGACACATCCCCAACCCTCCGTTAGAAACAGACGTCTTGACGCATGCGCACACTCAGTTAATGACTGGTATAGTTTTCATTAAAAACTGGCAGAGCCGAGGGTAAAAACGATTAATGAGTATGATGAATATACTCACCATGTCTCCCAAATGCAAGACCCAGACGGATTTGCTCCGCGTGTCTGCAACCCAACTACACTCTCCCACGTGAAACCACGTGGAACGTTGTTGATAAACGACGCAGGGGAAGCCACTCGCTTCCCGTTGGATTACCTCCTCCTCCTCAAGACAGCTACATGAAAACTGTCTATGGTAGCTACACTCTCCCACGTGAAACCACGTGGAACGTTGTTGATAAACGACGCAGGGGAAGCCACTCGCTTCCCGTTGGATTACCTCCTCCTCCTCAAGACTGCTACATGAAAACTGTCTATGGTATGGCCAAAGATTATAAATACAATGTATTTATAATCTTTGGTATGGCCATCGGGGAGGACGTTAGGGCATATGTGTGAGACACGGTAAATATCCTCGTTAAACGAAATGTCACAAAAAGTTGTTTTCTGTTTGTTTGTTTTTTAATTTGGTATACGTTAGTTACCATGTCTCACCAATGCAGAACGCCGCTACTCGAAAGGTGGGCTTACCTTAACATTGATTGATAAGAAGGACAAGAAGAGATAGACTGCTGCAAGGTTCCAGGCGAGATCAAAAGATCAAGAGATCTTAGAGGAGGGAGGTGGAGCTGGACCTTCAAGTTAGCCCAGAAGAGATCATGAGTAGGGAGGTGGAGCTGGGTGCGAAAGTTGGCTTCTTCGCTTCGAGTTGTTCGGTTGTTCCTCAACAGCAATGCAACGGACATTGTCCTTGTGAAACTGGCCAAGCACAGCAGTTGAAACAGCAACTGCGCGGTGCACTAGTCGCTGGGCAATGGCGAGGGGACACCGCCTTAACACTTCCATTGTTCTGGCAGCGGTCCACGGTCTCTCCGGTCTTTTTCGGGCGGTATCCGCGGTTGAGCCTTCACTCTTTCGTCCCCTCCACCCCCCCTCCCCGTCCCTAATAAGCAACCTCGCTTCTGTGAACGTAAAGCAAAATGGTCCCCACAGACTGCTGAGCCACGGGCAAGGAGGCGATACGATGGGATCCGTTTTCTCGAGGCGGCTAGCATCTCGAACATACCAGCTGATAAAAATGCTCTCTGAGCGTCGCCAAACCACGTCCTGGAGCCGGTTTAATAGAGCGGTTATAACGCCATTTACGCCGTCCTAAGCGATGGTTATAAACTATAACAGCGCAAAGTGATCTTTTTGCGGCCACTGAAGCGGTTACAGTGCCTACCGACATCCTAATCACGGTCATAGTTTATAATAAAAAAATAAAATAATAAAAATAAACCACGCGTAAGCTGCTCTGTGCTGGCGTTAGCTTGCCGCTGGGTACAAAATCAGCTGTTTGAAACGAGATTCATGATGGCCGCCGAAAGACCGGTTTGGTACACGTGCACAATCCGACTCGTAAGAGATCGTAGATTTGGTGACTGAATAAAACCACTGGACGTGTACGATGATCTAAGATTATTTCAGCGTTTTCGTTTTTTTGGACGCCGTGAGGTCCAATGCACGCACACACTCTGAACATCGCTTTCCGGCACCTTCCCCCAGACTTTGCCATATTTGGGTACGCCACTGAAGAGGCCCTCTTTATCTCCGCGCAGCTGTCCAGCGACGCGGTCAGCGCCCTCCGAAAAGTTTGGGTACTAATTTGACTGTGGAAGCAACCTAGCGCCCAAGCACGCACGTAAACATGAGGCGCGTTCACTAAAAAAAGAAAGAAAAGAGTTCCCTCTCAATTCAAACGAATTTGGTCTTATTTGAGCTGGCGTAAGCAACATGGTCAGTTCTAAAACAAACGTCTGATATAATCTGAGTTGTTTGTAGCAAACTTACTACTGTTTGAGAACCAACAAAAAACAAAACAAAACAAAAAACTAAAACTAAAACTACTCGCTAGCTAACAGTGTTCTGGACCCTATGGCGTAACTAAATACGGCAGTGGTTGAAGGAAGGATGTCGTAAACCAGTGCTTGGAGTTTGCTGCACGCATTCTCATCGAGCCCTCCGGAAAGAAAAAAAGAAGAGAGAAAAAAAGAGAGAAACAAAGAGAGAGAGAGAGAGAGAGAAAAAAGAGAGAAACAAAAAGAGACAGAGATCTGTCTGGTTCTTGCACTTGTGAGACATGGTAATGTATAGGAAATTAGGTACTCGCTACCTGAATACCTGGTGTGACGTGTTGTCGGTGCCTATGATCTCACACTACACGTCTGACAGAGCTGTGAATGTTTTCAGTACCGATGATCTAACACTACACGTCTGAAAGACGTATAGCGTGTTGTCAATATCCATGATCTCACGCGTCTGACAGAGTTGTGAATGTTTTCAGTACCGATGATCTAACACTACACGTCTGAAAGACGTATGGAATGTTGTCAGTATCCATGATCTCACGCGTCTGACAGAGCTGTGAATGTTTTCAGTACCGATGATCTAACACTACACGTCTGAAAGACGTATAGCGTGTTGTCAGTATCCATGATCTCACGCGTCTGACAGAGTTGTGAATGTTGTCAGTATTCATGATCTCACACGTCTGACAGAGTTGTGAATGTTGTCAGTATCCATGATCTCACACGTCTGACAGAGTTGTGAATGTTGTCAGTATCCATGATCTCACACAACACGTCTGCAAGAGTTGTGAATGTTGTCAGTATGCATGATCTCACACAACACGTCTGCAAGAGTTGAGAATGTTGTTAGTATCCATGATCTCACACGTCTGACAGAGTTGTGAATGTTGTCAGTATCCATGATCTCACACGTCTGACAGAGTTGTGAATGTTGTCAGTATTCATGATCTCACACGTCTGAAGAGTTGGAATGTTGTCAGTATCATGATCTCACACGTCTGACAGAGTTGTGAATGTTGTCAGTATCCATGATCTCACACAACACGTCTGCAAGAGTTGTGAATGTTGTCAGTATCCATGATCTCACACAACACGTCTGCAAGAGTTGTGAATGTTGTCAGTATCATGATCTCACACGTCTGCAGATGGATGTTGTCGTTCCATATCTCACAACACGTCTGCAAGAGTTGTGAATGTTGTCAGTATCCATGATCTCACACACACGTCTGCAAGAGTTGTGAATGTTGTCAGTATCCATGATCTCACACGTCTGACAGAGTTGTGAATGTTGTCAGTATCCATGATCTCACACGTCTGACAGAGTTGTGAATGTTGTCAGTATCCATGATCTCACACGTCTGACAGAGTTGTGAATGTTGTCAGTATCCATGATCTCACACAACACGTCTGACAGAGTTGTGAATGTTGTCAGTATTCATGATCTCACACGTCTGACAGAGTTGTGAATGTTGTCAGTACTCATGATCTCACACGTCTGCAAGAGTTGTGAATGTTGTCAGTATCCATGATCTCACACGACCCGTCTGCAAGAGTTGTGAATGTTGTCAGTACCAATGATCTCATACGACACGGAAGATGAGGTGCGAAACGACAACAAGAGCCATCAGACTTAAGTTCCATCCTTACCGCAGTTGTCCTCGATGTAGGCCCACGTTGGATCCAAAGCGGACGTGTCCACACCGCAGTCCGTAAGCAGACAGCGGCTGTAGTGGTCAATAAGGGACGTTCCAGAAGCGGCCAGGCAGTCCACCGTCGCCTGATTCAGCAGAACTTCGCTGCAGAAACTGGTGTAACGGAGTCCAGCAGGGCACTGTTGGTACGTCGTGGCCGCCCGAGGACAGGAGGGTCTGTGATGAGACGAACTGAGTTAACGTAGTGGTATGATAGCATGCGCCTGTGGTTATGAGCGAATGGTCAGTTGAATGTGAACGTGTTTGCAGGCGAATGGATGAGGGAATGGTCAGCGGGTGGAATGAGTGTGATTGTGTTGCACGAGCTCCGTGCAGACACAGGTTGAAAACTGACCGTCGTTCATGCAGTTGCTGATGAAGACTGAGTTAGTAGAGTATATAGCGTGCGCCAGTGAGTGTGTGTGATGAGGAATGGTGTGAATGTGTGTGGTTGAGGGAGAGAGATGAGAGGAGAGAGTAGGAAGAGAGAGAGAGAGAGGAGGAAGAGAGAGAGAGAGAGAGTGGAAGAGAGAGAGAGTAGTGTATGAGAGCCGAAGAAGAGAGAGACGCAGAGAGAGACAGGAGAGACAAGAGAGAGAGAGAGAGAGCAGAGAGAGACAGAGAGAGACCGAGAGAGAGAGAGAGAGAGAGAGAGCAGAGAGAGAGAGAGAGACAGAGAGAGACCAGAGAGAGACAGAGCAGAGAGGAGAGACAGAGAGACGAAGAGCAAGAGAGAGAAGAGAGAGAGAGAGAGACCGAGAGAGAGAGAGAGACAGAGAGAGAGAGACCAGAGAGAGACCAGAGGAAGAGAGAGCAGAGAGAGAGACCGGAGAGAGAGAGATAGACCAGAGAGAGACCAGAGAGAGAGAGACCAGAGAGAGACCAGAGAGAGACAAGAGAGAGAAGACAGGAATAAAGAGTGTCTGTTTGGAAGACTGCTTTCGACTTCAGTTTGACTGGCGTGAATGGGTTGAAAGGACACAAACAACAAGCAACCAACAACGCGCATCCCAACAACGTTACATTAAATATCATTAAGGTACGACCCTTTTGTTGGTGGTGTTGTGTTTGTTGTTGTATTGTTCTTTTAACTTTATGCATTCATTATTTTACGAGCCCGCCGTGACCACAACAAAATTGCCCCTTGTGGGATAATTAACAGTTTTTAGAATTGATTTGAATTGAAACTGCGTTTTGGACCGCAAGGTTGGTATATGCATTGTTTATACTCCTGTTGTATAGTACTTGAAGATGTCCGTCAGCAAAGGCAAATCGGAAAGGCAGTGAGAAAATAATTTACAAGATGTCAAACAGACGTGAACCGAAGTACAGATTCGAACCGAATGTTTGCTAGCTGACTGCATTGGTGGTGCCGTTCTTACCTCGGTCTCTGAAACACCTCCTTGTTGGTGAAGACCATATCCAGAATCTCCTCCTTCGTAGCGGCATCGCCAGGTTCTCCATCCCCTGTGAGCATAGCAAGGCACGCATCTATCGTCTTTAGTGGACAGACAGGGGGCATCTGTCGTCTTTAGTGGACAGACAGGGGGCATCTGTCGTCTTTAGTGGACAGACAGGGGGCATCTGTCGTCTTTAGTGGACAGACAGGGGGCATCTGTCATCTGTCGTCTTTAGTGGACAGACAGGGGGCATCTGTCGTCTTTAGTGGACAGACAGGGGGCATCTGTCGTCTTTAGTGGACAGACAGGGAGCATCTGTCGTCTTTAGTGGACAGACAGGGGGCATCTGTCGTCTTTAGTGGACAGACAGGGGGCATCTGTCGTTTTTAGTGGACAGACATGGGGCATCTGTCGTCTTTAGTGGACAGACATGTGGCATCTGTCGTGTTTAGTGGACAGACACGGTGCATCTGTCGTCTTTAGTGGACAGACAGGGGGCATCTGTCGTCTTTAATGGACAGACAGGGGGCATCTGTCGTCTTTAGTGAATATATATGGGGAATCTGTCGTCTTTAGTAGACAGACAGGGGGCACCTGTCGTCTTTAGTGGACAGACAGGGGGCACCTGTCGTCTTTAGTGGACAGACAGGGGGAATCTGTCGTCTTTAGTGGACAGACAGGGGGCCCCTGTCGTCTTTAGTGGACAGACAGGGAGCATCTGTCGTCTTTAGTGAATATATATAGGGAATCTGTCGTCTTTAGTTGACAGACAGGGGGCACCTGTCGTCTTTAGTGGACAGACAGGGGGCATCTGTCGTCTTTAGTGGACAGACAGGGGGAATCTGTTGTCTTTAGTGGACAGACAGGGGGCACCTGTAGTCTTTAGTGGACAGACAGGGGGCATCTGTCGTCTTTAATGGACAGACAGGGGGCATCTGTCGTCTTTAGTGAATATATATGGGGAATCTGTCGTCTTTAGTAGACAGACAGGGGGCACCTGTCGTCTTTAGTGGACAGACAGGGGGCACCTGTCGTCTTTAGTGGACAGACAGGGGGAATCTGTCGTCTTTAGTGGACAGACAGGGGGCCCCTGTCGTCTTTAGTGGACAGACAGGGAGCATCTGTCGTCTTTAGTGAATATATATAGGGAATCTGTCGTCTTTAGTTGACAGACAGGGGGCACCTGTCGTCTTTAGTGGACAGACAGGGGGCATCTGTCGTCTTTAGTGGACAGACAGGGGGAATCTGTTGTCTTTAGTGGACAGACAGGGGGCACCTGTAGTCTTTAATGGACAGACAGGGGGCATCTGTCGTCTTTAGTGGACAGGCAGGGGGCACCTGTCGTCTTTAGTGGACATATATGGGGCATCTCTCGTCTTTACTGGACAGACAGGGGGAATCTGTCGTCTTTAGTAGACAGACAAGGGGAATCTGTCGTCTTTAGTGGACAGACAAGGGGAATATGCCATCTGTAGTGGACAGACATGGGGAATTTGTCGTCTTTAGTGGACAGACACGGGCCATCGGTCGACTTAAACGAACCGACAGGTGGAATCAGTCGTATTTAAGTGAGTATACACGGGTTGTGCACAACACGTGATCAGGTAAACCGACGAATTGGTGGCGGCAAGCGCGCTGTGGAGTGTGGTGGATTAGTTTCCTCTTAAGTGCGGTGTATTGTGAAGGTACGTTGTGAAATGAATAAAAGTGACCCCACCGTATAAAATGAAAGCAAAGAACGTCCCTCCTATTTTCCGACGCGAAACTAGAAACTGTAATCAAAAAGGTATGCAGTGTAGTTTTCCACCACGTAACTGAACAGTCTGAGAACACGTTGAGAGTGTACTCTGGTTTGAACATGACGAACTGACTGGAATGGGCCGTGTTGCAACCATCCGCCAGGCTTCCCCTTTGAAGCACATTATTCAGCAGGCCGTGTAAACAATGCAGGGTATTTGTAATGTTCAGTGGATAGACGTTTCCAATCTCCTTATTGTGGGACGTCTCAGATCTGTGTAGAATACAGTGACCTCCATTCCAACCATTGCAGGACTTCTGTCACCTTCATTAAGTCGAAGGTCCAATGTACTTATTGCAG
>JABMCL010003790.1:315000-321149 GCA_018857735.1 Alviniconcha marisindica
CACCGCCTTCCATTGTGAAGAAAGTATCCACCGGAAGTAAAAGCAACCAAGTGACTTAAGCGATGCCGGGCAAAAGTCAAGGGAGTTAACAACCCCACCTGAATCGCCCAATAATAATACCGTAATTACTTGCACCTGGCGTCTGATGACTGGGGAAAAGTGATCCAGCTCAAACACATTCACTCACTCACTCACTCACTCACTCACAGATTCCCTCTACTTTTTCTCGCTCAACTTCCACCTCTATGTCAACACCAGTTCAAGTGGAGAGTGACAGTTCCAACTGCCACCTCTCTGTCAACACCAGTTCAAGTGGAGAGTGAAAGTTTCAAGTGCCACCTCTCTGTCAACACCAATTCAAGTGGAGAGTGAAATTTTCAACTGCCACCTCTCTGTCAGCACCAATTCAAGTGGAGAGTGAAAGTTCCAACTGCCACCTCTCTGTCAACACCAATTCAAGTGGAGAGTGAAAGTTCCAACTGCCACCTCTCTATCAACACAAGTTCAAGTGGAGAATGACAGTTCCAACTTTCACGTCTCTATCAACACCAATTCAAGTGGAGAATGACAGTTCCAACTGCCACCTCTCTATCAACACAAGTTCAAGAGGAGAATGACAGTTGCAACTTTCACGTCTCTATCAACACAAGTTCAAGTGGAGAATGACAGTTGCAACTTTCACCTCTCTATCAACACAAGTTCAAGTGGAGAATGACAGTTCCAACTTTCAAGTCTCTATCAACACAAGTTCAAGTGGAGAATGACAGTTCCAACTGCCACCTCTCCGTCAACACCAATTCAAGTGGATAATGAAAGTTCCAAATATCACTGAATCGAGAACCTCATGCAGTCACAAGCATGTCATCGTGAGTTCTCCAGCACACAGTGAGGCTACAAGACGCAACTGTCCGAAAAGCCAGTTCAGCTACATCAGTAGATTTTGCCTGGTTGTCTTGTCCGCCCCGCTTAGGAATAACAGAAGTAAACAAACACAAAACCATGCAGTATACAAACACAAAACCATGCAGTATACAAACACATAACCACTAAGTACAAAACCACGCAGTATACAAATCACAGAATCACGCAGTATACAAAACCAAAACCATGCAGTATACAAAACGCAAAACCATGTAGTATACAAACACAAAACTATGCAGTATACAAACACAAAACTATGCAGTAGACAAACACAAAACCATGCAGTATACAAACACAAAACCATGCAGTATACAAACACAAAACCATGCAGTATACAAACACAAAACCATGCAGTATACAAACACAAAACCATGCAGTATACAAGCACAAAACCATGCAGTACACAAACACAAAACCAAGCAGTACACAAACACAAAACCAAGCAGTAAACAAACAGAAAACCCATGCAGTATACAAACACATAACCAACAAATGCAAAACCATGCAGTATACAAACACAAAACCATGCAGTATGCAAACACAAAACGATGCAGTATACAAATCACGGAACCACGCAGTATACAAAAAGAAAACCATGCAGTATACAAAACACAAAACCATGCAGTATACAAACACAAAACCATGCAGTATACAAACACAAAACCATGCAGTATACAAACACCAAACCATGCAGTATACAAACACATAACCATGCAGTATACAACACATAACCATGCAGTATACAAACACAAAACCATACAAACACAAATCCATCCAGTATACAAACACAAAACCATGCAGTATACAAACACAAAACCATGCAGTATACAAACACAAAACCATGCAGTATACAAACACAAAACTATGCAGTATACAAACACAAAACCATGCAGTATACAAACACCAAACCATGCAGTATACAAACACAAAACCTACTGCAGTATACAACACATAACCATGCAGTATACAAACACAAACCATGCAGTATACAAACACAAAACCATGCAGTATACAAACACAAAACCATGCAGTATACAAACACAAAACATGCAGTATACAAACACAAAACCATGCAGTATACAAACACATAACCATGCAGTATACAAACACAAAACCCATGCAGTATACAAACACATAACCATGCAGTATACAAACACAAAACCATACAAACACAAAACCATGTATACAAACACAAAACTATGCAAGGCAAGGCGGGTGGGTTGTACAAATTCAAAAGGCGCCACAGCTTTGTCTTGATCGTATTTCAGTGTGGTGCAACGTTAATCACATGCTCATTAATCCTGTAAAAACAAAATCAATGGTAATTACTACACGGCAAAAGCACCAGCTCTCAGACTTGCCATTGAGACTGTCATTGGATGGTCAGAATATTGAAAATGTAACTGAGCATCGCCTACTAGGTCTCACTGTCGACAGCAAATTCCGATGGCAAGCCCATATCGAACACATGCAAAAGCATGTCAAAAAAAGAAAGAGAAAAAAAAGCAGTTTCTTCTTTCTCAACTGCAACATATCAACAACATCGATACCAGAAAACTCTTTTACAACGCTCACACAAAACCTCACATCGATTATGCGTCAGTAGTCTGGGATGGCCGTGGCGAGGTACACTTAAAAACAAACTGAACTCCCTACATCGAAGGGCAGGCAAATTAATCCTTCCTGACCCTTCCCTATCTACAGAGCAAAAGATGAGTGCACTTGGAATTTTAAACCTACCGCAACAGCTCGCTTACAATAAAGGAATATTTATGCATAAAGTTCTTAATAATAATTCCCCAAATTACCTGCCACAACTTTTTATTAATTTCCACCGTTTGCATTAGCACGTGGATTTTAAACCTACCGCAACAGCTCGCTTACAATAAAGGAATATTTATGCATAAGTTCTTAATAATAATTCCCCAAATTACCTGCCACAACTTTTTATTAATTTCCACCGTTTGCACGTGGATTTTAAACCTACCGCAACAACTCGCTTACAATAAAGGAATATTTATGCATAAAGTTCTTAATAATAATTCCCCAAATTACCTGCCACAACTTTTTATTAATTTCCACCGTTTGCACGTGGATTTTAAACCTACCGCAATAGCTCGCTTACAATAAAGGAATATTTATGCATAAAGTTCTTAATAATAATTCCCCAAATTACCTGCCACAACTCTTTATTAATTTCCACCGTTTGCATTAGCACGTGGATTTTAAACCTACCGCAACAGCTCTCTTACAATAAAGGAATATTTATGCATAAAGTTCTTAATAATAATTCCCCAAATTACCTGCCACAACTCTTTATTAATTTATGCATAAAGTTCTTAATAATAATTCGCCAAATTACCTGCCACAACTTTTTATTAATTTCCACCGTTTGCATTAGCACGTGGATTTTAAACCTACCGCAACAGCTCGCTTACAATAAAGGAATATTTATGCATAAAGTTCTTAATAATAATTCCCCAGATTACCTGCCACAACTCTTTATTAATTTATGCATAAAGTTCTTAATAATAATTCGCCAAATTACCTGCCACAACTCTTTATTAATTTCCACCGTTTGCATTAGCACGTGGATTTTAAACCTACCGCAAGAGCTCTCTTACAATAAAGGAACATTTATGCATAAAGTTCTTAATAATAATTCCCCAAATTACCGGCCACAACTCTTTATTAATTTCCGCCCTTTGCATTAGCACGTGGAAGGACTTCTGTCAAAATGCACGGTACTGAAAGCAGATTTGTCATGGGACCATCAAATACACTGTTTGCAAGCTTGTATATGTGCACGGTTTCTGGGCCCGGAAATTTGACAGGCTGGGGCAGTGAAGGGGTTAAGCTCCCTATTGTTGGCCGATCAGGAACATGAGCATACTTAAGTCGTCACTGAGAGCATTGGCTGTTGGCATTATAGTAATTCGTTCTGATGTTCAGTCAACACGCAAAGGGGTTAATCAGCGCCGGAAAGACGTCACGCAAGTACAACAACAAACACCTGAGTCGCCTACGGTAACTCTCACCCGGAATGCGTGTAAATACAAGGTACATACAAGGTACGTCCTCTTTTGAGTACCGTAGGCGATTCAGGTCTTTCTGGCTGGACTTGTGTGACGTCTTTCGAGCGCTAATTAACTCCCTTAATAATAATAATAATGTACATTTATCATGCGCTCATCAACGCCCTGAGCGCTCACATGATACATATTAACCTAAATATGATATTCTATACACATGTAGAGCACAGTCCTCCCAAAACAATTTACATTAAGTAACGCACTACAACACACACACACACACACACACACACACACACACACACCACACACACCCCACAACAAACACACACACACACACACACACACACACACACACCAACAACAACTGGGTACTGATATTGGTTAGGATGGAAATACTGTGAGAAGAGGAAGGTTTTCAGTTTGGCTTTAAAAGATGACAGGGTTGAGCAGTGTCTAAGGTCTTGTGGGGAAAGAATTCCAAAGTGGGTTCCCAAAACAAAGAGAAGGCGCGGAAGCCATGAGTCTTGCGTTTGTATTATTGGATTTCCAGCATGCGGGTGTCAGAAGAAGAGCGTAGTGTACGAGATGGAGTGTAGACATGCATCAGTTCTGTGTTGATTCTGCACGAGCGCTCTGGGCCTCGCTCTGTTTCAGATTGGTTCTGTTGTTCAGTTCAGTTTAGAGTGCAGTTCAGTTCAGTTCAGTTCAGTTCAGTTCAGAGATCAGTTCAGTTCACTTCAGAGATCAGTTCAGTTCAGTTCGGTTCAATTCAGAGTTCAGTTAAGTTCAGTTCAGTTCGGTTCAGTTCAGAGATAGTTCAGTTCAGTTCAGAGTTAAGTTAAGTTAAGTTAAGTTCAGTTCGGTTCAGTTCAGTTCAGTTCAGAGTTCAGTTCAGTTTAGAGTTCAGTTCAGTTCAGTTCAGAGTTCAGTTCAGTTCAGTTCAGAGTTCAGTTCAGTTCAGTTCAGAGTTCAGTTCAGTTCAGTTCAGTTCAGTTCAGTTCAGAGTTCAGTTCAGTTCATTTCAGTTCGGTTCAGCTCAAGACAGTATCTAACTGAATCTGTTTGTTGATTAGGAACATGACTACTTATTGTCGCTTTGTTTCTGTGTGTGTGTGTGTGTGTGTGTGTGTGTGCGTGCGTGCGTGCGTGCGTGCGTGCGTGCGAACGTGCGTGCGTGCGTGCGTGCGTGCGTGTGTGTGTGTGAGGGCAGGGGGGGGCGAGAGGGAAATTCGGAGGAGAGAATGGCGAAAGGGGGGGGGGGAGGGGGGGGGAGAGAGGGGAAAAGGAGAGAGAAAAGAGAGAGAGAGAGAGAGAGAGAGAGAGAGAGAGAGAGAGAGAGAGCACAGCGTTAGCTGATCGGGAAGAAAGGTTCGATCTCACTAAACCCTGCCCTCTGTCGCTCAATCTTCAATACACGTAGCACGTGCAGACGAACTCCACACAGCCGTTGTCATGTCCCACGTCGCTTTCAGACCTCGACAAACAAAGAAAAAAAAAAAGGAAAAAAAAGGGGGGGGTGGGGGGGTGTGGGGTGTGGTAGGGGGGCTGGGGGTGGGGTGGGGGTGGGGGGGGGGGGGGAGGGGGGGGGAAAAGGGATGGGGAAGTAGAAGAGGGGGGGGATACAGATCGTGGCCCCCGGAGCCTGTAATCCCAACGGTTGTGTCGGAACTGAACCAGATCGAGTCGTATTTTAAACGTCAGCACGGGTACTAGGACTGACAGAGGCGGGTCTCCCGGCGTCAACTTTTTTTTCTTCTTTTTTCCATGGTTGCTTGTACACTGGAGCTGGGATCACAGGGGATTGTTGGCCCAAACGGTGGAGTTTTTAACAGGTCTGTTTTTTAAAACACACACACTCGCACAAAACCCCCCCGCCCGCGCCCCCCACACACACACACACACAACACACACAACACACACACAGGGGACGCACGCACGCAACACGCCCCACACCCCGCACGCCCCCGCACCCCCACGCACGCACCACGCACGCAGCACACACATATACACACTCCCCGCGCACACATGCCCCATGACCGAACACACGCACGCACGCCTCTCTCTCCCCTCTCTCTCTCTCTCCCCCCCCTCCCCCCCCCAAAACAAGACCCCGCCCCCCAACCCCACCCCCCACCCCATTCCATCCCAAAAAAAGTGTTTTAAAAAAAAAAAAAAAAAAGGGGGTCCGTATTT
>JABMCL010002842.1:0-7500 GCA_018857735.1 Alviniconcha marisindica
ATTTTGGTTAGGTGTGTATAATGCGCCATTGCTTAGCTTCCAATCCTGTTAGATGTGATCTTGTTTTATACGTAGATAGTGAGATAGCCATTATTCTGTCGCTTTCCATTATTCGTTAATATGTTTTTGTAATTCTCTCTCTCTCTCCTCTCTCTCTCTCTCTCTCTCTCTCTCTCTCTCTCTCTCTCTCTCTAAAAAATTTGTTTTGAATTGGTCTTACTTTGCCTTATTATTGCTCTGTTCGTATGATGTGATGTTTTAGACAGAAATTAGTTTTGTTTTGTTTTTAAGTCGTTTTTTCTCTAGCGTATTTAATGGAATTCTTGTTTGATGTATTGAGTGTTGCTGTGTTTGTCATCAGGGACAGATTTGTAAAAAAGCCGACACGTGCTTAAATCTTTATCCCTGTGTAATAAAGTAATTTATCTTATCTCTTCTCTCTCTCTCTCTCTCTCTCTCTCTCTCTCTCTCTCTCTCTCTCTCTCTCTCTCTCTCTCTCTCTCTCTCTCTCTCTCATTGCCGGGGCTGGGGGCGGATGGGGGGATGGAGGGAGTGTGGGGGTGGGGGTGGGGGGGGGTTACTGACGTTTCGTTTTTAGCCACATAGCCCTCCCACTAGCACAAGTGGAGTAAAGAGCATAACGTCTGTTCCAACTCGGGCTAAGAACTGTGCAGTACATCGACCCAAGGTGTTTAAATCAATGTTCGATAGCAGCACCGGCAGGCGCTTTTGTTTGCATCACAGTGCTACTTGTTCAGCCGCCGGGGCTTGTCTAAGGATGCGTGTTTGTGCACAGACGGTGACCGGCTAAATTGAGCTCATCTGCCAATCAGAGAGTGCTGAAAGGTCTTGAGTATGTTGGTGAATGTGCGTGTAGGGGTGGTGGTGGAGGTGTGTGTGGGGGGGGGGGGGGCGTTGGGGGCGGGGATGGAATTTGGAGATCTCGTCTGTAAATAAACCACCTCGTCAATGATTTTCTTTCATATTTTCATTCGTTTTGTTTAATAAGATCCTAATCTATACGTCTCACGGAGGCGATAGCTCTCTTTGAAAGGACTAAATGCCTGGAGCCCATCTCTTCATGCATCAGACAAGATGAATAGTTTTGCTCGGCGCTACTGACGTCAGAGTGGACATAAGAACAGGTTAATGATCCAGTCCAGGTGTCTGCTGCTGTGTCCCTTCACACCTAATGCCAACAATACATAATGTTCATGTTGCCGAAGGCGGCTTTCTCTGTTGTTATTCTCTTTGTTAACATTGGTGTTTGCTGTTGTTGTTGTTGTTTACTTTCTTCTTCGTGTTTTGTTGTTGTTGGTGTTGGTGTTGTTGTTGTTGTTGTTGTTTGTCGTCTTCTTCTTCTTCTCCTCCTCCTCCTCCTTTTCCTCCTCCTTGTTCTTCTTCTTCTTTCCAACGGCCAAAACTGACGCAATGAGCCGAAAAGGAAACAGACAACTGAGTAATATACGGCTTGTATATGCAGTCAATAAATACTTTAATACGTGTCCAACCTGGGAGGTCATCACTCCAGACGTGGCCTCCAGCGACGTGCTGGCAGCGCCCAGGTCAGCGGCGGAACAGACGAAGCAGCGACAGGAGGAGCCAAGGTGAAGGTCAGCGCACGTGAAACTGAAGCCCTGACAGCCCGCTGTGACGCCGCAGGCACCGGCACACTGAACTCTGCTCATCCGTCTGGAACCGCTCACCTCTTGACACGCCTCACTGGGCAGCTGAGGAAAAGAGAGGGAAAGCTGAATGGAGTTGTGAACTTTCTGTGGGTCAAAGCAGGAATGAGAGCGTGGGATGAATGTGTGATGGTATATTGCCGTGAACTGACGGGTAAAACTGGCGGGGAGAAAGGGAGGAATGAGTACAATTAACCCACCTGGGGTGAGTGTGTGGGTCAAATAAAGTGAATGTGTGGGTCAAATGGGGTGAGAGCTTGGGTCAAATGGGGTGAATGTGTGGGTCGAATAGGGTGAATGTGTGGGTCAAATGGAGTGAGTGTGTGTGCGTCAAACGAGGTGAGTGTGTGGGTCAAACATGGTGAGTGTGTTGGTCAAATGGGGTGAATGTGTGGGTCAAATGGGGTGAATGTGTGGGTCAAATGGGGTGAATGTGTGGGCCAGATGGGATGAATGAATGCGGTAAAAGTGTGGGTCAAATTAGGGTGAGCCAAATGGGATGGATGGGTAGGCCAAAACAGCTGGCTGCTTGGGTTTAAAAAGGGTGCATGGGCTGGTTACTTGGGATAAACTGATGGGGTAAAAGAGCGATGGGTCCAGTGGATGGGTCAAATAGGTTAGAGTACGTGGATGGTCGGGGTGACGTAGTAGGCATAGTAGGTCAGTTGAGTGGCGTTCCCTTGAGGGACAAAGCACAGGCTCAGGGACCTCTCAATACAGTTCCACACCCAACGCTTTTTTCTCTCTTTTTCTCGGTTAGACGTCCTGCTTTCATCAAGTTAGAATGATACCAACAAGAAGGCCTATGTCATTATTGATCTCACTCGAAGGGCGGGCAATATCCATTAGCATACATTTCCATAAAACTGTTGACAGTAACACACACCGATGCATTTAAGAACTGGGGGAATGCAAACACACAGAGTTCAGGAACTTGACTGTGTGAAAGTCGAGGTGACCGTCCTGGGCTCCCCGTCCTGATGAGCCTTACGGTTTCTGTGGACGTAAAGCAACATTGAACCATGCACACTCATTGGTCACAGTTTGTCCCTAATATGTCAACCCGACACCCCAAGACAGTAAGCTCCACATCATCGCCATGCAAACAAACTTGTTACAATGTCACAAGTGACTTGCATATAAATTTGAAAGTTGGTTATCTTTTCTTTCTTTTTTCTTTTTCTTGAACAACACATGAAAAACACAACCTTCTGGGAACTGTGCAGAAAAAAAATGTGGGCACATCGCAAAGAAGATGAATAATGACCGCTCAACACACACTACACAGGACAATCGAAACAACTGCAGTCACTCTAACAAAAAATGAATCCAAAACGCGATAGTCTAGCTTTCCTTTTTCTTATTTCTTTTCCTCCAATAACTAATTCAGATACAATAGCAAAATTTCAACCTAGAGGAAAGATAGACAAAACTTTACAACAGAGCCTAAATGGAACCCTGAGTCTATGCCGAGCCTGAGCTAACTGTAGCTTGTAAGTCAGTAAGTAAACATGGTGCTTAACGTCCACAGAAACCACAAGGCTTATTAGGGACGGGGAGAATGGGGGGAAGGGGCTATGGAGGTGGGGGGAGAGGGAGATTGTATACCTATCGCTACACTGTCACCACCGGAATGACTCCTGCATTAAGGTGGGCAGCGGTGAGAGCCATTTTAATGTTTCATAATTGTGAGGGACAAAGTCACGAGACAGTGTCCACAAACCACAACTTTTGTAGAGAAAGGAGAGCCGAAGCCGATTCAAACCGAAGTCCCTCTGTTTACCAGCCTCAGTAACGCCTTACCGCTGGGCCACACTGCTGTATACTCTTCGTCGTATCTCGATAATTATTTCGTCATCATTCCACGGCCGCGCCAACCAGTCCAGCCCACCTAGCAAGGAGCCCGGCCAGATTTCAAGTGACCGCTGTCCGTCTGCACGATGATGATGTGGGGCTTCATGTCCTCGAGCCGTCTGCACGATGATGATGTGGGGCTTCATGTCCTCAAGCCGTCTGCACGATGATGATGTGGGGCTTCATGTCCTCAAGCCGTCTGCACGATGATGATGTGGGGCTTCATGTCCTCAAGCCGTCTGCACGATGATGATGTGGGGCTTCATGTCCTCAAGCCGTCTGCACGATGATGATGTGGGGCTTCATGTCCTCGAGCCGTCTGCACGATGATGATGTGGGGCTTCATGTCCTCGAGCCGTCTGCACGATGATGATGTGGGGCTTCATGTCCTCAAACCGTCTGCACGATGATGATGCGGGGCTTCATGTCCTCAAGCCGTCTGCACGATGATGATGTGGGGCTTCATGTCCTCAAGCCGTCTGCACGATGATGATGTGGGGCTTCATGTCCTCGAGCCGTCTGCACGTGGCCCTCACAGAAATTTATCCCCCACAATTAACGAGGACGCTCAGAAGCTGACCAAACCGTATCAACGAGCCCGGTCAGATTTCAGGTGACCGTTGTCCGGCTGTATGTGTCCCTCACAGAACACCCGCACCCCCCCCCCCCCCCCCCCCACCCCACCCCCACCCCCACTTCCCCCCACAATTAGCGAGGATGGCCAGAAACCTAATGGTATCACCGAGCCCAACGCGTCAGTCGAAGAGTGCACAACGCTATTGTGTTACAGACAGAGACAGAGAGAGACACAGAGAGAGCGCATCTTGTCAGATCATAGCATGTGAGAACTTACAAGCTTCTCCTTCGTCATCGTAAACGTTGATGACGTCACGCCGGTGCACCACGAGGTTGGACAGACGACGAAGAGGGTGATAACAACGGCAAGGCAAGACGCCGCCTCAGCGTCCATCCCCATCACCGTGGATCAGCAGCTGCCGTAACTCCTCCTTCCGGGATTGTCCGCTCCTTGGCCTGTCCGAGATCTGGCCGGATGTCTTTCAGTCCCTGTCCAATACAACAGTAGCCTTCATGTCCGGATCCGACTGACAAGCACGAAAGACCGTGACTGATCTCCCCGGGGTTTCCGGTGAGAAGATAGGCCTATAACCACTGTCCTGGATCAATGTTCGATCCTAGAGCTCGCTTTTGATCTGGAACAGTTTTTGTATTGTTTAGATTTATTTTTAATTTTTAAAAGGGCGATAAGTGGTCGATGTCTTTTGATCGGCGTCAGAGTGTACCGTCCTCGGCTCCAGAGTCTTTTACTCCATCGATCAGAAAACTGTAGGGCCTGGCTCGAGTTCTTTAAAAACGAGTCTTTCCTATCTTAACCCCTTCACTACCCCAGCCTGTAAAATTTCCGGGATGAAAAATGCTCACATACACGACTGCAAACAGTATATTTGACGGTCCTATAACAAATCTACTTTCAGTACTGTGAATTTTGATGGACGTCCTTTCACGTGCTCGTGAAAAGCAGGGTGGGGGGGGGGGGGGGGGGGGGCAGCCTTAAATAATTAAAAGTTTGGCAATTTTAATTGGTCGTTTTCCGAGTGACGACGCGACAAGTGTGGCAGTGAAAGAGACGAAGATGCCATAAAGATGTTTGATTTAGCCACTCATGCGCGAAATCAAACGCTGAATTATTAAAGATGCATTGATGCTATATGCAAATGTTAAAGAATGGTACTCTGCTATGAGGAAGAGGAGGAGAACAAGGAAGAGATGATGATGATGATGATGATGATGATGATGATGATGATGATGATGATGATGATAACCTCAACGAGCAGGAGGAGGTAGAAGTAGGTGAGGATAGAGGTATTACTCAGTGCTCCAGATATTCCCGATATTTGAGGGTCTATTACGCACATATTTGAATTTTGACGCACATATTAGAGATCCGTGCGTCATCTTGACGCACACATATTTTCAAAGCAATCGAGATAGTCGACGGTCATTTAGCGCATCACTTAAAATTTCTATCGGGAGCTCTGTTATTATTATTATTATGAGTATTAGGTATGGTATTTTTGCCAGATTCAGTTTTGAGATAATTTTGCTTACCTGGTTGCGTTTTCTGTTGACAGTGTTGTGTGCCGGCAAAACCATGGACCTATATGTATATATAGGTATATGTATATATAGGTCCATGGGCGAAACTCTGCGCCAGCTGTTTCGATTTGAATGTCCTGTGGTTCGGTAGTGGCCCTGTGCGGTTCACAGGACGTTAAATGTTGGCTTTGAGTTTTTCAGTAATGATAATGATGATGAACAGCCCATTAATGACGTAAATCTGAAACAGAACGAGGCCCATAGCGCTCGTGAAGAATCAACACAAAAGGGAGTTGACTAGCGCTCGAAATACGTAACAAATACAGCAAAGACCTGAATCGCCTACGGTAACTCTCACCTGGCATGCGTGTAAATACAAGGCGCATAAACTCTACCAGGGTACATAATAATTATACCTCTGGTAGAGTTTATGTACCTTGCATTTACACGCATGCCAGGTGAGAGTTACCGTAGGCGACTCAGATCTTTGTTGTATGTGTTACTTAGTTCTAGCGCTAATTAACTCCCTTGTGTGTTGATTATATTAACCCCTTCACTGCCCCAGCCTGTAAAATTTCCGGGCTGAAAGATGCACGGACGCGCCTGCAAACAGTCTATTTTCTGGTCCTGTAAGTGTAACATCTGTTGTCAGTGCTATGCGTTTTAATGAACGTATTCTTTCACACGCCAGTGCGAAAAAAGAAGACAAAAAAGGGTTAAGGGTTTCAAATTTCTCATTTTATGGGTTGTTTTCAAGTGACATAATGGCAGTGAAGGGGTTACCTATTATTTCTCTTGCCAGGCTCCAGCTACCTGGAACCAGCTCCCTGTTTCTGTCCGCCATGCTGCCTCTGTAAGTTCTTTCGAATCTTCTTTGAAAACCTTTCTCTTATCAAAAACCTTTTCTTCAGTCCCATGGCCTTAGATACGAGTGTTTGAAGTATGAAGTGTGTGTGTGTGTGTGTGTGTGTGTGTGTGTGTGTGTGTGTGTGTGTGTGTTGTTGTGTGTGTGTGTGTGTGTGTGTGTGTGTGTGTGTGTGTGCGCGCGCGCGCGCGCGCGCGTGTGCGTGTACGTTTATATGTGTGTGTGTATGTGTGTGTGTGTCTGTGTGTGCGTGTGCGTGTGTGTGTGTGTGTGTGTGTGTGTGTGTGTGTGTGTGTGTGTGTGTGTGTGTGTTATGCACTGAATATATGTTGTCAAAATGTGCACATTTAAAGAATGTGTCAAGCTACAAAACGACACTTAAACAACAGTTAAACGGCGAAAAACGATGAAAAATGAGATGGAGAGGTAGTGCCGTTTCAGTTGTAGCTTCATAAAGGAAATTACCCCGAAAATTCGCATGTTGTGTTTTGTCCTAATAAACTGCGTTCTATTGAACTTTTTCATGTGTTTGGATCTTGTTTTAGAAAGATAACAGTCATTCTTGTTTCAGAGTTTTTAATATTCCCAAAACTGGATGATTGTATTTCGTGCCCCTGTACTAACAAAATAGAAGAGACTGACTGTTACCTCTCGACTACACATTGGTCACTCATAAAATAATGTATGTCTCACTCTTTCTCATTGAAAGGAAAGGAGCCACCTGTTTTGGATGAGGTACATACTATAGTTAATTACTTAATATGTTACTTACTATAGTTAGTTACTCTCTATATAGATTTTGTTGTTGTTTTGGTTGTTGTTGTTCTTGCTCCGATTTGATTAAAGCACAGGAGCGGCATTTTGCCGCTGTCGTTCATCGAGAATGTTGTTCAAATCTGCATCTTTGGGTTGCATCTATGATTATTAAAAAATAAATTATGTTTGTGTGTGTGTAAAACTGTTGTTGTAAGTTAATGTTGT
>JABMCL010002842.1:12500-22500 GCA_018857735.1 Alviniconcha marisindica
CACACACCACGCACGCACGCAGCACGCTCGCTCGCACACGCACACACACTCGCTCGCAACACACACACACACACACACACACACACACACACACACACACACACACACACACTACACACCACACACACACACACACACACACACACACACACACCACACACACACACCACACACACACACACACACACACACACACACACACACACACACACACACACACACACACACACACACACACACACACACACACACACACACACAGCACGACACAACTGTGCACTTAAGGGGAGACACGGGGTGCAAAATCGACCAAATTGTCTTTTTGGATGAAAATGAGATAGGGGCTGATTTTGACACTTTAACATCTCTTGTAACTGTTCAGTAACTTATTTTGCATGTATAATGTCTTTAACGTTTATAATTTGTCAATAAATGTCAAGGGGATTCATATCAAGTAAGATGCTTTTCTTTCTTTTCATGTGCGTTTTCTCACGTTCTCACGTTTACACCATTTTCTCAGTTGTAAAACCCTAAGGCTCCGCTTTGAGTAAAGATAGAGTCTTGAAAGTTTGCATGGTGTTTGTATATGTATTGATCGTTATCTTTACCATGCGATTTGTAGGTGGCGATATTCTTTTTAGTTTTATGCCGATTTGAAATATTATTGGTATCATTTTTACAAGTATAAAATGTAAATAATACAATAAAATAAAGGAAAAGCACAATAACCACAAAATCCTTGGTAAAAGTGAAAATAACATTATGTTTGTACTAACTGTGAAAAGAAAAATGAATCTGCATGCAATGACTTTGGAGTTTTAAGCTTTTTAAATATTTGTGTTTGGCGGCCATCTTGGATTGTTTCCATGGCAACGGGTGGCCAAAATGATGCAACAACATATTTTTTAAATTCTCCAAGTCATAACCTTTTAAATACACCCAATTCCCAAGCTCACAGATTAAAGAGGTCTGGGTCCATTTTGCACTACCATGTCCCTCCTTAACAGTACTGTACTGCAATGCTATGAAGTTTCACTGCGTCTGAGTCCAGCCTGCATCAGTCAGTAATTGTGACACCGAGCACGATGACCTATCTTATTCCTCAGGCCAACATGGGAATAAACTGCATTAACCAAAGCTAAGGCAGGTAAAAAAAAAAAAAAAAAAAGGCCCCACCTTAGTTCGTCAGATAGGCATGACCGCTCATTATCATAATGTTTTAATACCTGACACCTGTCAAAGCCAGTCATCAATAAATGTCTGGCCACAATCACGTGTGTCTCCCCCCCCCCCCCCACCCCCCCACCACAACCCCCCACCCCCACCCCCAAATGCTCGAAGGCAAAACAGGATGGAGAAATAGAACCACTTATGTATTAGACTCACATAGCCTCCTCATTCCCCTCGCCCTGATATAGCCATACTGGTTGACTGGGCGTAAAGCACCAAGTCACTTGCTTATTCCTAAGTAAACATGATGCTTGCTTAACGTCCACAGAAACCATAGGGCTTATTAGGGACGGGGAGACGGGTGAAGGGGGTATGGAGGTGTGGGGAGGGGAGAGGTAGGTGATATACCTATCGCTACACTGTCACCACCAGAATGACTCCTGCATTAAGGTGGGCAGCGATGAGAGCCATTCTAATGTTTCATTAATTGTGCGGGACAGTCACAAGACAGTGTCCACAGACCACAACTGTTGTAGAGAAAGGAGAGCCGGAGGGGATTAGAACCGAGGTCCCTCTGTTTACCAGCCTAACGCCTTACCGCTAGGCCAAACCGACTCACTACTTACTCTTCCTTCCCTTCGCCCTCATATAGCTGTACTGTTTGACTGGGCGTAATACACCAAGTTACTTACTCTTCAACAACCCTCTTACCCCTCATATAGCCATACTGGTTGACTGGGCGTAAAGCACCAAGTTACTTACTCTTCAACAACCCTCTTACCCCTGATGTAGCCATACTGGTTGACTGGGCGTAAAGCACCAAGTTACTTACTCTTCAACAACCCTCTTACCCCTCATATAGCCATACTGGTTGACTGGGCGTAAAGCACCAAGTTACTCTTCCATCCTCCTCTTACCCCTGATATAGCCATTCTGGCTGACTGGGCGAAAACCACCAAGTTACTTACTTACTCTTCCTTCCCCACTTTCTGAAGTTGCTGTTTCAGGGGAGGAAACTTCCGACACAGTATCGAAACAAAAACAGGATTGGTTCCCTTCACTCGATCAACGCCTCACGCAGGCTAGACGTTTCAAGCTGTTTTTGCCTGTTCAATTTCTCCGTTGTCATTGTACCTTGGCTGTTATATTATGTGTGACATTGTTTATTTTTAGAGTGCATTTTTATATACTCTATTTAAATAATACTTGTGGATTCTCACCCTGCCTGTATGCTACTGCACATTCTTAAACTGTGAATCTTTCATACATATAGATATTCTTTCTTTCTTTCTTTGTAATTCATGTATAGCACCCAGGTTTTCCTTTGACCTCCCTTCCTTCCTTCAGGTGATGCTTAATGTCCTCGGATGTCGTTGACATATTAGGGACAAGCTGAGACCAGTGCGTGAGCATAGTTTAATATTGCTTTACGTCCACGGAAACCATAAGGCTCGTTAGGACGGACAGCCCAGGACGGCCACCTCGACTCTCACACAGCTCCTGAACTATGATTTCCTTTGACTGGAATAAAGAAGCACTTGACTTGACTTGACTTGACTTGACTTGACTTGTTTTCCCGTGGCGAAAATTTGCGAATTGTTCTCTTGTTTGTATTGTCTCATATAAAAAATCAATTTAAGCTTTGTTTTGTTTGTGCTTTGATCTACCATTGAGAGATGGAATTAAGGGTAGGTAGTAATAATTTATGATTCATTTTCATTATATATTGCTGTTTCTCATATGGCACATGTATCATGTTTGTGAAACTTAAAAATGTTGGAGAATGTTGTAAAGCGCAGTGAGTTTGGGTACACCAGAGAATAGCGCTATACAAAAGTTATCTATTATTATTATTATTAATATTATTACCACGCGTGGATTTCGTGCACGAGCTATTTCCGCTACGTTTCCTGCCTGCGATGTGGTATAACCTTGGTTTTTGAAGGCGAATCTGCTATCTATCGTTACCTTGGTTTTAAAATGACGTTCTTCCTTGTACCGGTGACGTCAAAAGAGCAATATTACCTCCCTTCGTTTGGCATTGCTCGCTCTGTTTCAGAAATTCATTCGGTAACGACGAATTACAACCATGACCAGTGAAGAGTTTTCAAACAATTGTTGGACAGTGTCGGTGTGCCTCTGTCGTGAGGCTGTGTCGCGATGGAAACTGTCAAACGACGCTAGGAGACTTCTCTGTGCGCTAGGAAAGTGAAGCGGACACTGACACTGGAACCCCTGTTGAGCACATTTTTGTTGCTTTTTATTTTATTTTATTTTATTTTTCTTCTTCCTTCCGCCCCCCTTCTTCTTCTTTTAATCGGTAAAGTGGTGGGTACTGAAGGGGGCGATTTCCCTGTTACTGAAAAGAAATGACTTTTTAAACGTGGTCTTTAGCGGGAGGTTGTCTTTGGAAAGCGGACGAATGAAATGGAATTAAAAGAAGAAAAAAGAGAGTTTTCAGCGATGTGGTCTTAAAAGGCGGGAACCGATGGGGAGGGGGGGGAGGGGGGGGGTTGCGGTGAGGGGGTGAATAATAATTCACCAAAGCAGAAAAGCGTGTTTATTCAAATGGTTCAGAGAGAGGAAGGAGGTCGTGTATTTGGTGAGGGGATGTATTGCATTCCACTAAAATGAAACGAGCTTCTACAGAAGTGGTCTTAAAAATGGAGGATGGGGGGGGGGGGGGGGGGAACGTGCTTCTGTCAGGGATGAGTTAAAATTAACTACAAAAAACTACAGAAGTGGTCTTAAAAGCTGGAGGATGGGGGATGAGTTAAATTTAACTACAAAAAACAAAAACTACAGAAGTGATTTTAAAAGATGGAGGAATGGGGGGGGGGGGGGGGGGAAGCGGGGGGAGGGGGGGGGGGCATGGGCTTTTGTGAGGGATGAGTTAAATGTAACTACAAAAAAAACTACAGAAGTGGTCTTTAAAAATGGAGGGGGGGTGGGGGTGGGGGGCCACGGGCTTCTGTGAGGGATAAGTTAACTACAAAAAACAGGCTTATTAGGCGGTTCAGGCGAGGTTGTTAACTCCCTTGACTTTTGCCCGGCATCGCTTAAGTCCCTTGGCTGTTTTTACTTCCGGTGCATACTTTCTTCACAATGGACGGCGGTGATAATAAATTCGCGAAGTTTACAGTGCCAACTTTAAAGGCATTTTTGAAGGCCCGTAGTCAAAATGTGTCTGGCAACAAGCAATAACTTGTTGCTCGTGCAATAGGATGGCAAAAAAACTTATTTTTTCCACGAACTCGCGATCTTCTGGTTAGCCGAAAAACGATGTAAAGACACTTTTTTTCATTTTTTTTTTTTTCATTCTCCATCACCTTTCCCCTGTAATTTTTGCAAACGCAACAATAATTGCATTTTTATTGCTTCGCAATTCTACGTTGAACTTCCAACTTGTTATACACAGTGTCAAGCAACGCCTCCTCAGAAATCGGCCCGGAAATGACGCTGCGACCTCTTGCTGCGACTTCTTGCGCGAAAGATTACAAAGGGCATTCACTCGTGCAAACCAGCTTCACTGCACCGCCCATATTGGTCCTGAAACATGGGGGTGGGGGTGGGGGTGTGGGGGGTCTTTGGTGATGGGGGGGGGGGGGGGGAGGGTGGGGGGGCGCTGAGGGTCTTTGGTCCGGGCGTAAATTCCATTGACCCCATGAGGAGCAAGGGCGTAGCGCCGGTCCCAGGCCAAACGGTGGGGTCAGAAGCATGGTCAGAAGCATGGCTGCATGGACACGCGCGCTGCGGCAGTGTCGGAGCCAGACAGGTCCGGCCCTGGCAGGAGGCCGAGCGAGGGCCAGATTTGACAGCTCCAGCGGCCTCCACTGGCCGCATCATCCCGATCAATAGCCAGGAAATGTGTTGGCTGCATGCAGTGCAGGGTGACTAATAACGAACCACCAACCCAAGGACACGCCGCTGCACAGCACAGAGGATTCGGGCCTGAAAGTGGAAGAGGCGGGGGGTGGGGGGGTGGGGGGGGGGGAGGCGGAGGCAAGGGGGGGGGGGAGGAGGGAGGGCTGGAGGGAGAGTGAATGGAGGGACTGGGATGGGGGGACAGGGGCAAGGGTCGGGGAAGCGCTGCAGGAAATAGACAGACTCTCAATGTCGTTGCAGTGCCCAGACAGCAACTGGTCGTAGGTGTCGATAGTGTTGACTTTAGTACAGGGTAACTACTAACGAACCCTGCATCAGCCCAAGGGGGTCGGTGGAGGGGGGCACGGGGACAAGGGAGGGTGGAGGGAGGGGAATGGGGTAACAGGAGGCGGGGGGGGGGGGGGGGACAGGCTACAGGACAGCCTAGACAGCAACTGGTCGTAGGTGTCGATAGTGTTGATTGTGGTGCAGGGTAACTACTAACGAACCCTCAACCCAAGGGGGCTGGGAGGAGGGGGGGGCTGGATAGAGGGGAATGGGGGGCAGGGGTAGGGGGGGGGCTGGATAGAGGGGAATGGGGGGACAGGGGCAGGGGTGGGGGCTGCATAGAGGGGAATGGGGGGGGGGGGGCTGGATAGAGGGGAATGGGGGGACAGGGGCAGGGGAGGGCTGCATAGAGGGGAATGGGACGGGGGGGGTCTGGATCGAGGGAATGGGGGACAGGGGCGGGGGCCAGGGGAATGGGGGGGCTGGATAGAGGGGAATGGGGGACAGGGGCAGTGGGGGCTGGATAGATAGGAATGGGGGGCAGTGGCGGCGGGGGGGGGGGGGGGGGGGGGGGGATAGAGGGGAATGGGGGGACAGGGGCAGGGGGGGGCGGGGCTACGGGAAATAGACAGACGTTCACTGTCGTCGCAGTGCCCAGACAGCATCTGGTCGTAGGTGTCGATATTGTTGACTGTAGTACAGGGTAGCTAGTAACGAACCATCAACCCAAAGACACGGGGGAGGTGTCTGGAGTGAGGGAATTGGGGGACGGGGGCCGGCAGGGGGTGGGGAGGGGTGGGGGGTGCTACAGGAATAGACTCTCAATGTCGTTGCAGTGCCCAGACAGCATCTGGTCGCATGTGTCGATAGTGTTGACTGTGGTGACGGGTAACTACTAACGAACCCTGCATCAACCCAAGGAGGGGGGGGGGGGGGTGAGAGGAGGGGGGGGGGGGATGGGGGGGGGGGGCTACAGGAAACAGACAGACTTTCACTGTCGTCGCAGTGCCCAGACAGCAACTGGTCGTTGGTGTCGATAGTGTTGACTGTATTGCAGGGTAAGTACTAACGAACTATCAACCCAAGGAGGGGGAGGGGGGGTGAGGGACAGGGAGGGAGGGGGTGGAGGGAGGGGAATGGGGACTGGAGGCCGGTATGGGGCGGAGCGGGGGGCGGCTACGGGAAAAGACTTTCACTGTCGTCGCAGTGCCCAGACAGCATCTGGTCGTAGGTGTCGATAGTGTTGAGGGTGGATGGATGGGAATGGGGGGACAGGATCAAGGGGGGGGGGGGGTGCTACAGGAAACACACAGACTCTCACCATCGTCGCAGTGGCCAGACAGAATCTGGTCGTAGGTGTCGATAGTGTTGAGGGTGGATGGATGGGAATGGGGGGACAGGATCAAGGGGGGGTGGGGGGTGGGGGTGGGGGGGTGCTACAGAAAACACACAGACTCTCACCATCGTCGCAGTGGCCAGACAGCATCTGGTCGTAGGTGTCGATCTGCTGCTCTAGCTTGTTGATGGTGTCCTCAGGGATGTTCTGGTTCTTGCGGCAGTCCGCCATGGCGTCACGGAAACACTGCATGGCGTCCTTCACCGACCTGACCAACATCAACACACACGTGCCAGCCGTGTAAGTACACCACTTCCGCGGATATTCAAAAACGCGCTATGTAAACAGCTATTCACTCATGTTAGAATCACGTGCACGCGCAGTGAGTCTGCTCGAGAGCGGAGAACAGCGCTCCATGAAAGCGATCAACAACAACACAACAATCTTCTCGTTGTTGTTGTTGTTGTTGTTGTTGTTATCGTTATGCACTCATTCTACGCACAGCTGCCTCTGGTTAAGAGGGTGAGGGGAAGGGTTAGTTCTGGGGTTTTAAAGCCTTGACAACCGAACAGGGTCTCCTACATCAGGACGGATGCAGGGTGTGTGTGTGTGTGGTGTGGGGGGGGGTGGGGGGGGGGTGGACGAGAGACTATAAAGTGAAGAAATGACAGCCAAAGATACAAACTCGCTTGCTGGGGGTGGGGGGGTGGGGGGGGGGGGACGAGAGACAGACAGAGAGCGAGAGACAGGGGCAGAGAGAGAGAGACAGAGAAACAGAGACAGAGAGAGACAGACACACTGGGGGGGGGGACGAGAGACAGACAGAGAGCGAGAGACAGGGGCAGAGAGAGAGAGACAGAGAAACAGAGACAGAGAGAGACAGACACACAGAGAGAGACAGACAGAGACAGAGAGAGACAGAGACAGAAACAGAGACAGAGACAGACAGACAGGTAGACAGACAGAGACTGAGTATAAAGTGAAGAAATGACAAGGACAGCCAAAGATACAAATTCGCTTGCAGACAGGAAGAGAGAGAGAGACAGAGAGACTATAAAGTGAAGAAATGACAAGGACTTGCAGACGAGAGAGAGAGAGAGAGAAGAGAGAGAGAGAGAGAGAGAGAGAGAGAGAGAGAGAGAGAGAGTAAAGCGAAGAAATGACAAGGACAGCCAGCGATACAAACTCACTTGCACGCCTGCCGAATGTCCTCTTTGCTGCCACCCCCTTGCAGTTTGCTGATGTCAGGCGTGCACTTGGTGACGTTCTCACACGTCACAGCTTCGCTGCTGGTTACCCATGCTGAAACACACAAACAAATACAAACAGCTATTACGTCATATTCAGTAATACTGATAATTGTAACACAATAAGGCGTCGGGTTCGACTATTATCGAAAACTCTCATGGATTAAAGTACTGCCGAGTCGTTTTCTCTCGCTATTTTGCATGTGAACCCGACCGTGAGAGGACACCGCGGTGGCCATCCCGCCGATTACGTCAGGCTCGAGTGGTCACCGCGAACAGCCTGGGACAAACAGGGGCCGCATCTGGACACACAAAAAAAGCCTGCTGTCATCCAAGTGTGCCGGTGGCATCGCTCCATCCACTGACTTGATCGGTGATGTTTACGCTGAGTGATCACCTGGACTCTGACTCCAACACGTCGTGTGTCAGCAACTAAACTTGCCCCACAACCCGGCTGATTAAGACTGTATACAGAGCGGGACTGCGAGACTGGACATTTTGACTATCTCTCTCAATGGCCCGTCGACCATTACCATATATGGAGCAAGGACAGAGTGGAACTGCGAGGAGGTGGACAGTTGCCGTTTCCTTTCCCGTAATCTGTTGACTATTACCGCATATGGAGCGGGCGAGGCAGATGTCACGTGACAGCAGGACTTGTTCCGTCGGGTGTGGCTAGAATAAGATAGTGCACAGGGGGAGCGGGTGGTCAGACTTGTCTCGGCATGGACGCGGACACCACCTAGCTACCTACCTGTCACTAGAACTTTTTTGTCCAAGTTAGGGAGTGCAGTGGGTTCTGCTAATAGAGTGGGGCTGATGCTGCGGTTGTGTATTAATTTTAGGTTATGGGAAGTAAAGAAACATGTAACCTGAAGGAAGTGGTGTCTGGTCCTTCTTTTCATATATATATACGCCCTTGTGCTGTGTGTGTTACATAATAGCGGTCATTTTCATAGCGCGGTACCTCACCAGTGGGAGTGAGCACAGCACGCATCACAAGATAAACAAAAAATGTAATTGTAAGCACAAAATTTCAACAACAATATATACACATAATGTTATATTCCTCGTATTTTATACCCGCTCTCTCTCTCTCTCTCTCTCTCTCTCTCTCTCTCTCTCTCTCTCTCTCTCTCTCTCTCTCTCTCTCTCACACACACACACACACACATACACGCACGCACGCACGCACGCACGCACGCACGCACGCACGCACGCACGCACGCACGCACGCACCACGCACACACACACACACACACACACACACACACACACACACACACACACACACACACACACACACACACACACACACACACACACACACACACACACACACGAGCACACAGAAAGAATACAATAATGGGGGTCGAGGGGAGTGGGTGGGAGGGGGGGATGCAAAAGGAAAAAGAGATTTTGAAATCACTCGTTTTAGTATTGCTTGAAGTGATGAGTGTTTAACGCGGCTTTAAAGGTATGGGAGGACTGGCGGATGTGACGAGTGCCAGAAACGCGAGAGAATTAAGCTTTAGAGCACAGTAAGAGAATGAGCGGTGGCCAAAGGGTTTTAACATGACGGATGCGAAGTATCCGTGTGTCTGCAGAAGAACGAAGCTGCCTGGAAGGGGTGTACACAATGAGAAGGTCAGGGAGATAGGCAGGGGATGAATCAGAGAAGACGTTGTGACAGATAGTTGACAGTTTGTAATCTGTTCTGGCCTGGACCGGTAACCAATGAAGAGCTCGACGAAGAGGTTGCACATGATCACGTTTTTGTGCGTTAAAATATCTACCGTCGTCCTGTTGTTTTGCTGTAGCCTCCGATCTGTCTCGGAAATTATCATGGGGGGGGGGGGGGCGAAAGGGATGAGAGAAATAATGAGAGTTGCGAGTGAGAGATATGGAGAATAAATTACAAAATAGAATGAGACGAGTGAGAGGGGTGGATTGAAGAATGAAAACATATAGGTAACACTCAAATAAGCATATTGTTTTGTGTTTCCTGTACTTATTTGAATGAATAAAATTTTGTTTAAACCAAGAATGAAAAGAGAGAGAGAGGGAGACAGCACAGCATGAAACTACAAATACA